>JASTWB010000158.1:0-37787 GCA_032158295.1 Pycnopodia helianthoides | reverse complement strand
GGGGGGGGTGGCTGAGAACCGAACAGGACAATGGTCTGAATGCCTCTTCCACTCTTAAAAAAGGGGTGTTCAAAATTGTGTTAAAAGAAATATCACTCTTAAAGTCAGATTTTGTAATGCTTTTTGGTTTTCACAGACGTTATTCAAGCCATTGTTGTATACCCGGCATGTACATTAGTTCAGTATTGGAAGAGCAATTCCAGAAATGAATATGTATTTGCTTCGTTCTATCATACTTAGAATGTTCAAATGTACTTACCGAATAGTAGCACCTTCAGTGAAGCCCCTATAATTTCCGCACAAATCGATTCTGTACTTTGTAAAAACGCTATTTTAACATTTTGTTTTTATTCCTTGAAAAGATCACCAAAAGTCTCATCTTTATTCAATTGTCATTTGAAGGAAATCCGTCAGTTCAACACGACTGTTTTATTGTCCACATTTATGTAAACGGCGAAAGTCAAATAGTTTTGCTCAAATTTGTGACAACGGTTTTTGTTAGTCGGGTGCCTGGCTCAACGAGTAAGCCATATGGTTTTATGCACCATTTAGTGTACTAACAACATTTGAGGATATTACCACCCTTAAAAAAAATGGACTCATCCAGGCAGTCTCATTTGCTGTCCTCGGGATGCTCAACAACCGTGTTCAAATGTGCAGTGCAATGCACACACAGGGTTTGTGTACTAAATACTGTTGCACAATTGTATCGTTTTTTTTAGACGGAGCTTCGAACCTTTCGTCTAATGAGGTTATTTTCAGCATTGGTGATGTTACATCCCCCCCCCCGCCCCGATGCCCAATATGGGTTAAGAAAATGAGTACATCACATAACTAATAAGTTGATCCTAGAGCCCCTCTTTGATGATGTAATTTTAGAAGTAAAGTAAACTTAACCCCTTATCAGGGACAAGAGAATTTAAAAAAGTATAACACTAATTCCTTTGAAATATTGTTGAAGAATAAGGGTTCCAGCATGCAAGGACCCGATTCATGCCCTCAACTACAAGATCAAGAAGGTGAAACTTTGGTCTCTACTGGAGTAGACAGAAGGATTATCTTCAAGACTGATAATCTTCCAAATCCTCAGCAGGTATGTGACTTGAAGAGGTTTACTGTAACACACTTAGCTTTAACAGGTGAAGATAAAAATCTTTTCATGTAAAAAGAAGAATATGAATGTGTTCTGTCCCAACTTTAGAATCGTCCCTACTATAGATGGGACGGGTCCAACTTGATCGTTCACAGTTGGGACGGCCCAACTATAGCTGGGATTGCCTGATAGTATAATCAGTCAACTTTAGAATTGTCCCAACTATAGATGGGACGGTCCAACTTTATTGTTCACAGTTGGGACGGCCCAACTATAGCTGGGATTGTTTGATAGTATAATCAGTCAACTTTAGAATTGTCCCAACTATAGATGGGACAGTCCAACTTTATTGTTCACAGTTGGGACGGCCCAACTATAGCTGGGATTGTTTGATAGTGTAATCAGTCAACTTAAGAATCATCCCAACTATAGGTAGGACTAGTGTTGGGACTAGTCCCAACTTGAGTGTTACAGTTGGGATGGCCCAACTATAGCTGGGTTTGCCTGATAGTGTAGTCAGACAACTTTAGGATCGTCCCAACTATAGATGGGACGGCCAAACTGTAGCTGGTATTGCCTGATAGTGATAGTGCTGTAGATAACCAAAATAATTATCTGCAGTGTATTCACTTAAATCGTATTGCCACTTTAAGAGTTACGCATGCGCATTCCAGTTGTGTTGTAAGAAGTTTGGTTTGATGTTCAGAACTACAATGGAATAAGTGCCGCACATTCAGTGCTCCAGTTTGGACTAATAAATATATTAAGAAGTTACACATTGCCGTACGGTGGTTACTTTAGGGATAGGACATAACAATTGGCGACGAGGATGGGATCCCTTTATAACATTTTGTTGCTGGCTACGCTTCAAAATTAATGAACGAAAACAACGTCAAGTTCGACAAAGTTTCCAGCCCACAGCCAACAACAACACCGATGCATACACCGTACGTGCCCGCCTGCATAGCAGTAGCAGCCTTAGCCTACACACAACGCTAGCCTCGCCCATGCCCGCCCACACCAGCCAAGCCCCAGATTCCCGCTGCAACCACAGCAGAAAGGACGCCGATCGATATTCACCAGTGCCGTTACAATGAGCTTACCCAGCCCCGCCCGTTGCGTACTACAAGCCATCATTGCATGATCGTCAGTACATGAGGATTTCCGGAGGTGTGAGCCAAAGACGATTGTTAACTGGAACAGCCTTGTCAGTGGGAAAGTTGGCGTTGTTGCGTCATTCGCCCAGCCATATAAAACGTATGTAACGTAAAACAATTTATGAAAAAAAAAGAAAACAATTGAAGAGGATCATCAAAGCTAAATCGTGGAAAAACTCAAAGAAATAAAAGAGAGGATTTGTGAGGAAATAAAGTCCCGTTTGAAATTTATCAGGAGTGACTAAATTCTGACAAATTACGCCGAGAATCCTAAACGTTTCTACCGATGTCACCACTTCAAATTTCAACTTTATGGCTGTGAAGAAATGTTTTTGATTGCCCGATGCTGATGCCCCGACAGCCTGCCCTCTACAAAATGTTTCTACTGATGTCATCACTTCAACTTTATGGCTGTGAAGAAATGTTTGTGATTGCCCGATGCTGATGCCCCGACAGCCTGCCCTCTACAAAACGTTTCTACTGATGTCATCACTTCAACTTTATGGCTGTGAAGAAATGTTTGTGATTGCCCGATGCTGATGCCCCGACAGCCTGCCCCCTACAAACATTTTGTGATTGCCCGATGTTGATGCCCCGACAGCCTACCCGCCCCCCCCCCCCCCATCGCCTGCTGCCTGCCTGCCTGCCTGCCTGCCTGCCTGCCTGCCTGCCTGCCTGCCTGCCTGGTGCCTGCCTACTACAAGGATAATCAAATGACTATGGACAATAGGGTCTGGAAAGGACTATGAACAATAGGGCCTGAAAAGGACTATGAACTATAGGGCCTGAAAAGGACTTTGTAAAACGTAGCATTTATACATGTTGAATATTTTTATGCACATGTGCCCATTTTAAATGCCTGATTTATCTTGTTCATAATGCCAAAGTTATAGACAGTTATATATTGTCTTGTTAGGGAAGTACTGCTTTTAAAAACAGCGATTACATGCTATAATATTGTGTTTAAAAAAAAAAAAAATTGCTCTCAGGCTCAGTTGTATATCGCCGTACGGTTGAGTTGATGCAATTGCTCGCTGCCAAAAAATTACTTCCTGTGCAAGAACTGATCTACATTGTTCTTTGAATGCCAATATGCTATTTGTGAAATATTGATTGTATTATTGCTGGTATAACTTTATTTCCATACAATGGCAACCCCACTTAGTGGTACCATAGGTGTCATCCCCCCGTTCGATTCAACTCAAATCGAAGAATGGATTGAGTTGCTAGAGGCTTGGTATTATGCTAATAATGTTGCTACCGACGAAAAGAAGCGTTCAGTCTTGTTGACAAGCCTAGGGAGTAAGGGTTATCATACACTCAGAGCCCTTCTGCAGCCCCATAAGCCGACAGAAAAGTCATACAAGGATTGTATTGACTTATTGACATGTCACTTTGCACCAAAGCCTAGTGAAACTGTACTACGCTATCGCTTCTATACACGCTCACAAAAGCCAAATGAAACTGTTGCTGAGTTTGTTGCTGGTCTTCGTCAGCTGAGTGAGCATTGTAGTTTCAAAGAGCTGAATAACATGCTTAGAGATCGCCTAGTAGTTGGATGTCGAGAGCCACACATTCAACGCAAACTACTCGGTGAGGCCAAATTGACGTTCGAGAGAGCACTGCAATTGGCAACAGCAATGGAAATGGCAAACAAAGGTGTGGAAAATATCAAGCAGATAAATAATCCAGCCGAGAGCACTACGGTCAACAAAATGCACCTTAGGAAGTCAAAGCCAAGCAAGCCATTTGCCAAGTCTAACATTGACCAACTGCCCAGATATAAAAGTACTGAGGTCACTAGTAGTAGCCACACATATGACGTTAGCACCCGCAGATGTTGGCGTTGTGGTGGAGCACATGCCCCAGAGTTATGCCGATTCAAAACAGAGCAATGCCACAAGTGCCAACGTACAGGCCATACAAAAAGTCAGTGTGAGAAGGTTGCCGCCTTCAACAGCAAAAGAAAGTTTAAGCCTAAGGCTCATCACTTGCAAGAAGATGAAGACCAGGTGGAAGAAATGGAGTTTGCCGCTTTAAGTCACCTGGAGAGTTGCACTCTCAACAAGTTGATGACATCTAAGCCCTATCACTTAATGATGAAAATAAATGGTCAAGAAGTCAACATGGAGTTAGACACAGGAAGCCCCTGGACTATTATTTCATCGAAGACCTATAGTAAGGTCGGGAAGTTGAGTGATCTGAAGCCAAGCAAAGCTGGACTTAAGACGTATACAGGAAACAAAGTTCCTATTATAGGTGAAGCCATGGTTTCCGTTCAGCATGCATCTCATTCAGCCAAACAGTTGCCCCTGTTTGTTGTAGATGAAGGAGTAAGTCTGATTGGGAGAGAGTGGATTGAGCAAATCCCACTGCCATTAATAGAGATACTACCTTGCCACGCCGTTAGTGACAACACTGACATTGACACAACAGCCGAGTTGAATAAAATACTCGAAGCACATGAGCAAGTCTTTGACGACAGCACCCTTGGACTTCTGCAAGGTTTCAAGGCCAAAGTGTATCCTGTGAAGGAAGAGCCCAGGTTCTTCAAAGCCGCACCAGTTGCGTATGCTACTAGACAGAAAATCGATAAGTGCCTCGATGAAATGCTAGAGCAAGGGGTACTAGAAGCTGTTAAATTCTCTGATTATGCCTGCCCAATTGTGGTCGCCCCTAAGCCTAATGGACAGATTCGCATCTGCGGGAACTACAAGATAACTGCAAACAAGGTTCTTCGCCTAGAACAATATCCCCTTCCAACTTTGGAAGACATGATGCAAGATCTTCAAGGTGGTCAGAAATATACAAAGATTAACTTGTCTCACGCCTATCACCAAATTGAGTTGGATGAAGAAGCCCGCAAGTATACAACTATCAATACTCATCGTGGACTGTACCAATATACAAGAGTACCATTTGGCCTCGCTTCAGCGCCAGCCTTATTCCAACGAACAATTGAGTCCTTGATAGTAGACATCCCTATGTGCCGCCCATACTTAGATGATATAATAATCACAGGTCATACCGACGCAGAGCATCTGGAAAATGTGAAAACTGTGCTTCAGCATTTGGAAGAACATGGGATGAGAATCAGGAAAGGAAAGTGTGAGTTCCTGAAAGAATCAGTGACATATCTTGGTCATCGCATTGACGCAGAAGGAATACGACCAGTTGGAGACAAAGTAGAAGCAATTCGACAGACACCCGCGCCAAAGAACCAGGAAGAGTTGCAAGCATACCTGGGTCTTTTGGGGTATTATCGCAAGTTTCTTCCCAACTTGTCTACGCAGATAGCACCACTGATAATGTTGCTGAAAGCCGATTACAAAAGTGGAAAGAAGTCTAGAGCAATCCCAAAGACTTCGATCAACCCGAATTTCAAATGGGGTCCAGCACAGCAACAAGCCTTTGCCAAGTCTAAGAAGTTGTTGGAGAGTGATGCGCTACTGGTACACTTTGACCCCAAGAAACCGTTGTTGCTACAAACAGACGCAAGCCCATATGGACTAGGTGCTGTTCTCAGCCATGAGATGCCAGATGGAACAGATAAGCCTATAGCTTTTGCCTCCAGAACACTAACGCCAAGTGAGCAAAATTACGCACAGTATGAGAAGGAAAGTCTTTCAATAGTCTTCGGATTGAAGAAGTTCCATAAGTATCTACATGGTCATAGATTCTGCATAGTAACAGATCATAAGCCATTGGTATCACTTTTTGGAGATAAGCCAGCCAGCCCTATGTCTTCTGCAAGAGTAGCCCGATGGCACATGTTACTCTCAGCGTATGAATATTCCATCGTCCACAAAGCAGGCAAACTGCACGCAAATGCAGATGCTTTGTCACGCTTGCCAGTAAGCACCAAGGAAGATGAGGCTCCTTGGATCCATGACGAATTGGACAACTCAGTCGAGAAAACACGCATCAACTTACTGGTAGAAGTTGAAAGCCGACCAGTAGATGCCCAGGAGTTGAAGGTCTTGACAGACAAAGACCCCCTTCTGTCAAAAGTGCGTAGCTACATCCTTCGGGGATGGCCAGATAAACATAACACCAGAGGAGAGTTGTCTTCATACAGTAGCAAACAACAAGAGCTCAGCCTTGAAGATGGTGTTGTACTATGGGGTTCAAGGGTAGTGATTCCACAAGATGCCAAGCTACGTAAGCTCCTAATGCAAGAATTGCATGCTACCCACCCAGGAATTGTGAAAATGAAGATGCTGGCCCGGTCATACTTTTGGTGGCCAGGAGTTGACAAAGAACTAGAAACCCTAGTGAAAGAATGCCCAAGTTGTCAGGAAAACCAGAAGCTGCCACCACATAGCCCAATTCATCCATGGGAGTTCCCTGAGGGCCCGTGGCAACGCTTGCACATCGACTACGCCTTAGTTGAAGGTCACGAAGTGCTGATAGTGGTGGATGCTTACAGCAAATGGATAGATGCAATTAAAGTCCACTCTGCCTCATCTCAGTCTACCGTAAAGGTGTTGCGGAGATTGTTTGCATCCCATGGCATTCCAGAAACCATTGCAAGTGATAATGGTACACCATTCGTATCAGAGGAGTTCTTTTGTTTTCTCACGAACAATGGAGTGGAACACATTCAAACTGCTCCAAAGCACCCTTCCAGTAACGGCTTAGCTGAAAGAGCTGTCCAGACAGTTAAGCATGGAATTCGAAAAATCAAAGGAGGTGACCTGGAGTCGAGATTGCAGAAGTTTCTACTTCAGTACAGAGTAACCCCACAAGCAAGTACAGGAAAGAGTCCAAGCGAACTCCTGTATAAACGACTACTACGTACCAAACTAGACATGCTTCGCCCCAACCTTGCCAAGAAAGTAAAACGACAACAAAAACACATGAAAGATCAAGCAGATAGAGGAACTAAACCGAGAACCCTCAAGACAGAAGATAGTGTCTTGGTAAAGAACTTCTGAGCAGGTCCTACCTGGTTGCGTGGTCATGTCAGAAGTGTCATCAGCTCTAGTCTTTTTGAGATACAGCTGGATGATGGTAGATCAGTGAGACGCCACATCGATCACATGAGATATGGGAAGTACAACCCAACACAAACAAATGTGCCTGAAGTCATTATTCCGGACTACCAAGAAGAAACCATACAACTGCCCACATGTACAACTGATCAAATTCAAAGCCAAATCACTGTACAACAAGAAGTTGATTCTGCTGATCCTTCTCCTGAACCAGATCAATCAAATCAGCAGTTACACTCTCCTTCACCAAGAGTTTCTGCTAGAGCCAGACGTCCCCCAGAACACTTGAAAGATTACATTCTGTATAAGTAATTACAATTATACTCACATAACGATCTGCAGTATTGCAATTTTTTTTGGTAATCAAAATTCTTGCCCACTTGTTTTTCAAAGTTGAAACAAAGTTCATGATTGCATATCTCCAGTTTTTGGTTTAAAAAAAAATAAAAAATTGTTGGTTGTTAATGAGTTTTTCATGTTTGCGATTTTAAAAGTTGCCCTGTTGTTATCTAAAAAGGGAGGAATGTAGTGTATTCACTTAAATCGTATTGCCACTTTAAGAGTTACGCATGCGCATTCCAGTTGTGATGTAAGAAGTTTAGTTTGATGTTCAGAACTACAATGGAATAAGTGCCGCACATTCAGTGCTCCAGTTTGGACTAATAAATATATTAAGAAGTTACACATTGCCGTACGGTGGTTACTTTAGGGATAGGACATAACATTATCAACCCTTCCAAGTTTCTCTTAGCTTACAACAGGGCTCATACGTGATACACAGTAATTCTCATGGCAAAACATGGGAAAGACTTGAGAAGAATCAATTGTTTCTCCCTCAGCACCTAACCACCAGCGGTCTAGTGTTGCGACCGTCCAATGCAATGTAAAACAGTCACTGGTTCCCTGTTTTGGGGACAGATCTCTTTTAAACCCAGCTTTAGTTGGGCCGTCCCAACTGTAACACTGAAGTTGGGATCAATCTCAACTATAGTTAGGACTACTCTAAAGTTGGGACGAAACATGTGAGAGGCATGGATTACTGCCTCGGAAGATCAGTTAATAGTCAATTAATTTCAAATTATTGTGAGCCTATTATGATAAAATACGTGGCCAGCTATCGCTAGTGGGGTTTACACCACCTTGGTCAAATTTTCTGAAGTCCAAACATTAAGCCCAAATTTCCGGACATGCATTTTGATAACTGGTGGCCTTGCGTTGGATTTTTCAGATTTTTGTTTTTCTACAACCATTTGTAACTCTGTAAGTCTTATGCATCTACCAATAAGGTACTCCGGGCGCTTGGACAAACAGAAGCATTTTAGGACAGGTTTATGAAACTTTTGAACCATGAGACCAATTTACATAGCACCTTATAAGGGTTTACAAGGCGGTGCAGTGCATTCATCAGCCTCTGCCAGAAACACCAGGGCAAACCCCTTCTCTTAACAGTAAGTGTGCTGGGTTCTTCCACATGCATGACACAACACACTATGACTTTTCGTCCCATCAAAAGGACGGAGCAATAATGGTTGAAGGAACATTACAGAATTGTTTTTTGCTAACAAAACAGTTGCTGGCAGTGTAAGCACTTTATGTAATCCACCATATACATAAACTGACAAACCTGTAGAAGTTTGAGATCGATCGGCCATCTGGGTCATGAGAAAATAGTGAAAAACTGATTACACATTTGCATGAAATCATATAGGTTCAACAAACGAATAAAACGCTCACTGAGCGATAAACTCCAATCGGAAAATTAGTTTATTCATTTCTCATCAAATATGGCATTTCAGACAGAAATATTTCAAGGGATGTTTTCTACTATCATCATCATTAGACCGTGTAAGTTTTATGTAAATCTGTGATCAAAAGTATATTTTACAATTACCAATTCTGTAATGTTCCTTTTAAGTGTTTTGCTTTAGGACACAAGTGTCAAGACTGGTTTTTAACCCTTTTAGTTGGTAGTGCGATTAGATTTTTCTTAAAAGATGTAATAGTTGCATCAGGGATCAGAACTGGCCTCTCGTCAGTGGGCACGCTTTCATCGTAGAAAACGGGGCATGTCCAGAGACATCGGTTCTAGAATGCGGGGGGTCGTGGGTTCAAATCCCACTTGAGTCGTATGCATGTGGATTTTTTTGTTTTGCACAACTCAAAGCACTGAGTATAACATGCTTATCACACATCGGTGATAGGGTAAAACCTTTTTTGTGGAGTGTTGTGGCTGTAACAATGCAAAAGAAAGGTCTATTGTAGTGGTGCACCAGACTCGAGTTCTGGTGTTGTCAGAGTGTGGATTTTGGTCTCCGTTAAGGCACTTGGACCTTTGCACATGACACTTGACCCTAATTGCTTCGTCCTTCAGATGGGACGTCCATGTCCTTTGTGTTGCATAATGCATGTAAAAGAATGCATCCAGCACACTTCTTGCAAAGAGAAGGTGGCTCATGCAAATATTTTCTTGCGTTTTTTTTACTGCTATACAAATGGGTCTCACAATTCAAACATTACTCTGTATACTTGATGTAAATTGAGGAACACGCCAATAGATAAGACAACTTATAAAATTGATTTATTATTATTTCACAAATAGATAAAGAGTTATCAGTGTAGCCTAAACATGAAGGGAGAAAAACAGACAGCTACTGCCACGCGAGAGAATGACACTCTGACCTGTGAAGATAACTCGGTAAGTGCTAGTTGCGTTTACTTGTTCAAATCTGACATGCATGAATTGGGAACAGGGCACGTCCACCCCCTCCCACTAAGGGCAACTGCTTTTAGGCAAATACAGACAAGGGGGTTCTTACCCAATGTGGGCAAAGTGCTTGTGATGAGCCCATGGGTAGTGAGGGTTTTTATGAGATATGCTGTCGGTCCAAGGGTCACATAATGTGGCTCTGCCATGGGCTCAATTCATAAAGCTCCAAGACTTATCTTAAAGAGGGGCTCCTAGGTCAAAATCAATTTTGTGATCCACTGGCTTTCCAATAGATAGAGTTCCTATGAATATGGGGGGGAATTCAGAGTTTCTAACCTCGTGTTAAAACGGTGTAAAATGTCACTGTGTGTGATACCCTTCAAGTGCAATTTGTTTCTCAAAATCCAAAATTGTTTGATGTCCATAGTGACAATCACCCACAAAATTAGACCTAGTTTTCCTCAAGCATAAATATCATGGTAAAGGTCAAGTCCTGGAAGTGCAAGTACTCATACATTTCCCAGGTTCACATATCACCAAGAACTTTTTAAGACAATAATTATAATGTTTGTGTTCAGTAAAAACAGACATGACTGGGCATTATGGTAACAACTGTACGGAAAAAGGGGTTACTGTAATTAAACTTGCAAGCATTTAATATGATAATATTATTAATAATGATAATACAGTATTTCTATAAGCCAAAACTCATGAAAAACTCACTCTAAGGCGCTTCACACAAATTAATAAGGAAAGAGTGAAAAAGTGCCTTTAAAAACCACTGCAGGAACTATTTCAAATATAAACAGGAAATTTGTGCGATAAAAATCACATTAAAAATGCCAAGAATAAAAAAGATGTAATTAAAAATTCAAATTGCACAGAAAACCCACATTCAATCGAAAGAATACAACAGAAAGTGAAACAACAGAAAGAAAACAGTGAGACCACCCTGCCCAATCCCACAGGAGAAACAAAAGAGTGACCCCTCCCCCCCCCCCCCCCCCCCCCCCCCCCCATGAAAGATATTGGGCTTTAACTTGTTGAGTAATTTCCCTGAGTTCTAAAGGGAGGGAACTCTACAATGTGGCCGCAGATTTTCCGAAATGTTGATCACCATATCGAGCCGTTGAGCCAATGTGCAACTCTAGTCCAACTTGCCTGGCACAAAGTATTTCCTTGCTAACGTGTAGATTGGCTCCCTGCCATGCTTGCTCATTGAAACAGTTATGAATCTAGCAATAAGCATGCACAGAAAAGATAAACCTTATCATGGTGTGGTCATGTTGGTCGGCTTTCCTGTATACACATTGATAATAAAAGTTCAAAGGGCGTATCTGATTCAAACAACTTTAAATCTGGCTATGGCTGTTGCCTTAGTGACACCATTGAAGAGTAGGCCTTTTCGGCATTCAGGCAATAGCCACAGCCGAGGCTGCTATTCTGCCACAGCCTTATTCTCAGTTTATACAAAGGGACTAGACTATTTATTTGATCATTCCAGCTTGACATGTTGTCAGATGGCAAAAGTTCTGTACATTTCCAAACTATAATTAAAGCTGTACCACTTGTAGCCCAGCGGACTACAAAGGAAAGGGTTTTGACTCGGCCCCTGTTTCAAACCCTGTCTTCTGTGTGTGATATGAAAATTGGGAACTCTCTGTTAACTCTCTGTTGTGGCTTGAATTCCGTGCAGCTTAAACATATTTAAAAAAAAAAAAAAAAAAAAACGCTGAGATTTTCAAGTGCTGGTGCTTGTTTTCCGAGTGGCTTATAGTCCGAAAATTACGGTATGCCCTCAGAACCGAGGCCCAATTCAGAAACGACTTTATTCTCATTTCATTTAAAGGGACCAGACTGTATTTCTTTCATCATTCCAGCTTGACATGCTGTCAGATGGCAGCTGAAGTCCATATGCCTGTCCCAATGGACATGATCTGGGTGAAATCCAAGTCTAAGCAACACCGGAAACCGTCATTGCCTGTTGATTTTGAAGCAATGCGGTACACAACACTTAAAACCTGGCACAGTTACATGTGAACTACAGAATGGGGTCCATCTTGGCAACTTGGTTTTGTGTTTTTATCTGTACTTGGTTTCCCAAGATGCATTGCAGTATACTTTTAAGGATGGTGCTTGTGCATATGGTATTGAGCCTGTACCATTTGTTCACTTTAACTTTTTTGGTTGTTTTTAATTTTCAATTTTGTAGTACACATACCAAGCAGATCTGCAAGAGTTGAATGTCAGCTTGACGGTGGAGTGGACCGATACAAATGATCAAGTACATCTGCTGGATGATAGACATGGGTTCAAAGGTCAGAGTTCAAAACCTACTAAATGCAACCAATAATTCTAGCTTGACTTTAATCATGATAAAAAATAACATGCAAACCCAACCACATACTTATTGAGTGCATTTTTTGGCTGAACTTTATCTTGCAGAAATCAAAAGGAAAAGCAAAATTCATTGGAAAATAACATCCAATCATTTTAAAATACTTCAATTATTTGAAATAATAATAGACCAGTTGAGCGACCAATGTTTACATGTCATCACATGATACTACGTCATCTCAGCTGATGGCAAAGACGTGCAAAGACTATGCTGTGGCAGACGGCTTTATTTTTGAAAAAACAACAATAACAGTTACTATTAGTCCATTTATTAAAGTTGTATGTTGTGACATTGATTTATATCACATCACTGTTTCATAACACAATGATGTAGCCACCCGATCTATATTGTTGTGATGTAAATTACTTTAATAAAAGTAAAGAGCGTTTAGCCTTGCAAAATTTTAAACAGAACCAAGGTTTTGGAAAGCCTTTTCTTTTGGATGTTATTTCAGCTTCAAAATTATGACATTCTTTTGTTCAAAAGTTTGTGATTGCGGTTGTCCGTCCGAGCAACACATCGTGAACATAAAGTTCCATGTAGAATTTCCAGAACCAGCTGGAACTGTCCTTACTGGTTTTAGTTAGCCACTCCGGTATTAATAAACGGTCTTTCGTACAAACTCTGGAATATTCTTCACAGATTTCGAGAAAGAAGAGCCTCAATTGAATAAACAAATGCAACAATCTTGATGTACTTTACAACAGCGGCACTTTCTTATGGAGGAAACCTTGTTTGTTGATGTTTGATACCCACTATCGGTCACGTGACTCGGAGAGCGCACTCCGGCTATTGTTTGCAACTGTTTGCTAATATACTGATTGATTTTGTTTTTATAGTAACACTCTACAAATGTGAGTCTCTTCGTCCAGACTGTAGCCGCTGTATATCTGAGGTAACCACCCGGGGAGAGCTTGGATGTGTTTGGTGTGATGGGACCTGTGCCGTCATCGACAGTGCAGTGTGTTTGACGACTAACTCCATGGTTACTCTTCAAAACGGACTGAACTGCCCTGCCCCAGTCATACTACAGGTAGGTGAAGTTAAAAGACAAGGTATCATGACATACATGTATATGACAACATAGTAACCCCAAATTAGCCATATTTATAGCCAATCTGGGAAAAAATGAGATAGAAGCCAATTTCAACTGATAATGGTAGGTATGGGTGTCACTAATGACCCCAAAAAAGTAAGGACTGATAGGGGTGGGGAATTTTTTTTTCGGGGGGTCATTGAAACGGGGGGGTCTTCGACCCAAATTTTGCTCAGAGTATGTCGTGTTTGGTATCAAATGAAAGGAAATTTAATTTACAACACTGTAAGTGATGTTCATTTTGTATGTTTATCCTTCTGTGAATAGTTACACTTGAGTGAAGATGCGGTGCTGGTTAACAAGGAAACAGATACTGTATAATGTATGGTTTCCTTATCAACAGCATCAACTTCTCACCCCTAGCTAGCCCTGGCAGCCATTTTACTTTCCTATTATACTACAGTGACGTCCTGGAAATTAGGGTCCATTTCTGGGGCGGAAAATTTTCAAAGCTTCATTAGTCAAATCTTACCTGCAAAAAGCCGCTAATTATTTCACAAAAATGACGGATTTGTGAGGAATATATGACAATCAAAACCCACCGCAGAAAAATCTATGCTGCCATGGAATGTCAATCTGGTGAAATTAGTGGCTTCTTGCTGGTAAGATTTGAGTTATGAAGCTTTGAAAAGTTTCTGCTCCAGAAACAGTTCCCAAATATTTAGGCCTCTGTATCTGTGTACAGCACAGAGGAAGAGTCCTAGGGCTAACTCCTAGCGTACCCAAGCCTACAAGCACTGACACGTATCAACGCCCACACCGCCAGCCAGCAGGCAACACCACTTCCCTCGGTAAACACCCCTTCCCACCAAAATTGCATCCCTCCAGCTGTACTTAAAGGGGAACACATTGCCTTCAAATTTTGAACATTCAAAATTTTGCTTTTTGGAATTGCTTCTTATCCCTGGCGTGTTTTGTAATTAGTGAATAGTGGTTTTTTGAACCCTTTGACCCCGAAAAGTCAAAAAACCGACATGCCCATAAACAGCAAATACTCCAAAAAGTAGATAATCCGACTTTTGAAAGACCTTATGTTGAACTGTCTTGATGTCCGTCTTGCGGACGTACAGACAGTTTATTCACTGCAGTCTTACATGTATATACATAGAATAATCATCATTTTTTTCAGAAAAAAAAATTAAAAAATTGATCTATTTGTTTTTGGAAAAAAAAATAAAATAAAGGAGACAAAGTTTGTAAATGTTTTGTGATTTTTTTTTCTTCAAAATAAGGCCTTTGTGTATTTTTATTTTTACTTTAAATGTTGTTTTGACTTGATGAGGTTCAGTAAAGTATAATAAAGTGACTCTACATGAACACAAATACAAACACACGCACATAATCAGTGTTTTATATCTTGCAAAAAATAAAAAAGGAAGAAATTCACCGATTTTTTTGAAAAAAAATTCTTAATAAAGACAAAAATCCAAAATGTTTGTTTTAAAAAAAAATTGTAATTTTACTTTTTAAAATTTTTTATGACCAGATGAGGTTCGGTACAATATGAAAAGATGCGTACACATGGTTTTAGACATTGTAAGTTGTTGTTTTAGAGGCGGCTGTCATTTACCAACCTGTCAAAAGTTTTTAGAGTAATTTTGTGGTCAAGATGGCCGCGAAACGATGAATGGGTGCTGCCACTACACTTGACAGAATTTTCGACAACAACGATGAATATGTAGATGGTTCAGACTCCGGGAGATCAAGTGAGTTTGAAAGCGAAAGTGATGATGATGTTTTCGATGAGCATGACACCGAGGACATGGAGGATGATTCTGAATCTGATTCAAGCTTGCACTCAGGTTCATCGACAATGGACAACAACTAATTGTTCCGTTTCCATGGATACACGAACCAAACAATATTTGTTTCAATTGATTTATTGACCATATTGATGTAAACATATGTTAGTAACGTTTATTCAACAACACAAACATGTGTACACACATAAAATACACTAATGAGTAATGTAAAGTTGAAGTCTCAAGATATGCTAAAATATGCTAATACGTATGAATAATTCAGGGCCAGCAGGTCAATGCACATAAATAATTTAGGGGTCAAAGGGTTAAAGGAAGAATTTGCCTCTTGAAATGCAACCAGCGGAACATACAGTCCGCCACAAGTGGGTTCGACAAAATAGCGGACAGTGTTCTGTCATGAAATTACACAAAAACTACACAATTTCAAGGATATTTATATAAATCATTATATTCTACTTATAAGTTATCTTTCCAACCGTATAAATTTCAAAACAAATATATCTTAGTACAAGGTTTTGGCATGTTCAAAGTCATATTGACTGACAACACCATTGCAAAGTCACTTCGAGTTGAACAACAAATTGAGAACAAAACAGAGAGCCATGGAGAGAAAAGTGGTACACTTAACAATACAGGGTAAAGCTAAACATAACAAAATACGAGAGAAAACAAAAGTCAAGGACATCATTAGAAAGAGAAAGGAGATCAAATGAGTAGGCCATGCGTCAAGGGCCCAAGACAACAGGTGGACTAGACGAATGACAGAATGGCAGCCTAGAACAGGCAAGAGAAAGAGAGGACGGCAAAAGAGAAGATGGAGAGATGACGTAACAGCACACATGGGCATGGCTACATGGACCAGAGGTGGAAGAACTAAAGCCTTGATGACGATGATGATGATGATGATGATGATGATGATGATGATGATAAAGAAGGTTTTCAAGGTTTTATAAACTAGTCATGAACCTTTCCAGAAAGTTATTTTGTTCAAATCTTTGCTTCAGATAATCCCTTTGTCTGGCCCCGTCGAAGGCAACACAAAACTTACCATCATCGGGACGGATCTTGGGCTTCAATTCGATCATGTCAAAATGATCACTGTCGGAGGTCTTGTATGCAACCAGAGCGACTTTGAAGAGGATTATCAAACTGGAGCCAGGTAAGGGATTTCTGCTTTAACCACTGTCCCAACTTCATTTTTTTTAAACGGTTTAGCACAAAATGTTGCTAAAGGTAAGGTCATATATTTGTTTTTGTCAACCTTATGTTGATTCACAGGAAAAAGTGTACAGAAAGATAAAATAAAAGTCACATGTGAAAGTTTCAGCTGAATACAGTATTTACTTGCAGAGAAAACAGCAAAAACTGTCATGGTATTTTCACACAAGTGTCAAATCCATCCACATTTAGCAAGGTGATAGCAGGTACCAACCGCATCTCTGTCCGCAGCACTCAGGAAGGTACACCAACCCTCAGAAATCTGAGAAACGATTCGTGCATGAACAACTGGTTCAGATTCAAATGATGGTGGGTAAAAAAAAATTGCAATCCATTCTACTTTATAGAAAGGAATCCTGTTTCAAAATAGTGTATACTATTGTAACACGTAAACTAGGTGTCACTAATAGATAAATATAGCTGGCCGAAGATATATATAAACAACACACATAAATGAATCCTTATCTTTGGGCTTTCAGAAGAATCGGTTTATTTCAACTCTGGCTATGACAAAGATATTAGATGTGGGTGTTTAAAGAAGAAAGAGTAGAATGCTTAATGATAATGGAAAAACAAGACATTTATATAATGGTTATTTGGTCACTGCATAGAGCAGGGACTGGTCAATGACATGGTCAGTGCATAGAGGAAGGGTCAGTGTGACATTGTCAGTGGGGTGGTCCATAGGTCATAAAAAAGACACATAAATCCTTCAAGTTCTAGACAGCCAGTCTAGACACTGGTCATCTGGGTGGGCATTTAAATGATTACCTCTGTCTGCTTGTGAGACTGGGGGTAACAACATTTCAAGCTTACATTACTTCCATCTGGGGGAAGAAAATGTCCTCATTTTCAAATGAGAAGAATTAAAATAAAAGCACAGGAAGAATTATTAATACTGATATTACAAATTATACTAAGGACTTGACAATAGAAAGATCAAAAGATTTAACTAAAATAAGTGCGTGTTGTACAAAAATATATTACTACTGTACATGTATCCAACGGTACTAGTAAACAGCAAGTGAATATTAATCCGAGCTGAACCGGAAAGTTTATAATATATTTATATAAAGAAGACACGTCGAAAATTGAAATGATATGCACCGAAAAAGAGCATAGAACCCAAATTCAATGGGAATTATCAAAGTGGTATAAAAGTAGATATGTGAACAACCCAAACAAAAATATATTTATGAACAAAAATAGAGTAAACTGTAAACACTATGTGGAGAACATCAAAGTCAGCTATGAGCTTTATAGAAATAGGAATAATCAACTTTATAATAGAAGAAACATAGACAAGTCAGCCCTGGAAGAATTTAACTAAGGAGGAATTGCAGGGCACCATGAAGAAACAATAGCTTACATGATAATATAGTCTAGATTTCACATAAACCCATTAAAGTAAGACACATGGTAATACTAATTACAAAATCCCAAACGGTTTGGTCGTGTCACAACTCTACCACTACGCGTGCGCTGCACGGAACGGGGGATTGGGGATTTGTAGGAGGGGGTTGGACGAGAAGTACAGGAGCCGCTGGGTGAGGGCTCACTGTCATGGGAACAGATGGGGGAGGAGAGGGGCTCACTGGTATGGGAACAGGTGGGGGAGGAGGGCTCACTGGTATGGGAACAGACAGGGAAGACGATGGAGTTGAAGGGTTGGGTGGATGGATAAGAGTGGCATGAGAGGCAAAGGGGAGGGAACCAGAAAGTGCACTGTAAGGGGACACTGAGTTAGCTTGCCGTTGGGGAGCAGGCAATAATCCAAGTCCATGATCAATAGGGGAAATGAAGGGTTTCAACCTATTGTAATGGACACATTGAGGCTTTTATTTGGGGTCATGAATATCCACAATGGTATAGGTGACAGGCTGGGCTTGTGCGGACGGGTGGGCTGATAGCACTTTAAAGGGGCCTTTCCAGTGGGGGGCAAGTTTTATTCGTGACTTCGCGGGATCATTTCGCCACACGAATTGTCCAGGTGTGAACTGTGTAAACTTTGACTTGTTATCGTAGTGATATTTCTGTGATGAACTTGCGAGGGTCTGACGATCTGTAGCAAAAGCAAATGCAGAAGCAAGGCGAGCTTCAAGAGAAGTAACATACGATTCTGGAGATGCAAAGCTATGTTGGGATGGTGGTGAAATGAGGACTTGGGCAGGCAGTCGGGGTTCTCTACCTTTAGCCAAAAAAAATGGAGAATACCCAGTAGAGGAATGGGTAGTTGAATTGTAGGCCATTTGAACTTGAGGCAGATAATCATCCCATTCAGCACTAGTTGGGGCGGCTAAATATTTGGCAAGTTGATCTTTTAAATTTCTGTTAAATCGTTCAACTTGGCCATCAGACTGTGGATGATACGGGGATGTGCGTGTTTTCTTTATGCCAAGGAGTCGGCATAACTCCTGTACTAAGTTACTCTCGAATTGGCGTCCCTGGTCAGTATGAAGTACCTCGGGTATGCCATGTTCAGAAACATAATGGTGAAAAATACACTGAGCAACGGATTTGGCTGTCTGATCTGGTAGGGGGTAGAGGTTGACATATTTTGTGAACTGATCCATCACAACAAGAATGTACCGATTGTTTTTGGTTGTTTTGGGGAGTTCTGTGATATCTGCGAAGACACGTTGAAAGGGGCGACAAGAGTTAAATATCTGCATTGGGGCCTTATTGCGCGGGGTAGGGTTATGACGGGATTCACAAGGATGGCAAGTCTTGCAGTAGTTGTCTATATCACGGCGGATATATGGCCAATAACACATCTGAACAGATCGCTGAAATGTTTTGTCAGCACTAAAATGGCCAGTAAGCGGATCACAATGGAGAAGTGATAAAACTTGGGATTGTAATGAAAGCGGGATGATAACTTGGTCCACCCGTGGTTTACCGAAAGATGGTCGTGATTGGCGGCATAGGACATCATCAATTATGGATAGTTTCTGAAAGTCTAAGCACAACCTTCGGATAGCACGAGAGTAGTTGCGTAACTGAGTGCGGGGAGGGCAGTTGCCCTTAGTAACCCAAGCAACAACTTGTTCGATATCAGGATCAGATTGTTGTGCTGTTATGAGGTTACAGCCAAGGAGAGTTGAGAAGGGATCAGGATTATCCGAAGGGGTAGGGGGTTGGAGTGACAAGGTGTCGGGTGGGGCAACTGGGCAGGCAGGCGGAGGTGTGGTTGTAATATGAACTGATGCACATGATGGAATATTATGTACAGGTTTAGGGTTTGTGGGAGGTCATAAGTCGGGAGCAGTTGGTACGTGCTCATCACTGTGTGGGGGTCGACGTGAGAGGGCATCGGCATTGGCATGACGATCGATTGCCATCACGGTGGATAATGAGCCAGTCATATGGGTCAAGTTCTAATGCCCATCGAGACCGACGACCAGTGCGGTCATTATGGACAGGCAATTTTCGCAACCCAACCAGGGGCTTATGGTCAGTCACTACAGTGAACGATGAACTGGCTAGATAGTGACGGAAGTGGCGGATTGACCAAACTATTGCCCAAAGTTCACGATCATATGTGGACCATCGCCTCTCAGCGGCAGTGAGAACATGGCTTGCGTATGCAATAACACGTTCCCGTCCATTTTGAACTTGGGAAAGCACAGAACCAACAGCTGTGTTGGAAGCGTCGGTAAAGAGGATGAATGGTTTTGTGGTAACAGGATAAGCCATAATTGGGGGTTGTGTCAAAGCATCACGGAGGGAAGTGAATGCATTGTCACACTCAAGGGTCCATTGGAAGGGAACACCCTTTTGAGTCAGGCGATGGAGGGGTGAAGCTATGTGGGCAAACTTCTTAACAAAACGCCGGTAGTAGGAACAGAGGCCCAGAAATGAACGGACCTCGGTAGGATTACGGGGAGTGGGCCATGTGTGAACACGGTCAGTGTTAGAAGGGTCAGGAAGAATACCATCCTTACTAACAATGTGTCCAAGGAAACAAACCTCCGATCGGAGAAAATGACACTTACTATAGGCTTGAGTTTAAGATGGGCCTTCTGAAAACGAGATAAGACCTGTTCTAGATTGGACATATGATCTGAAAACGACCGTCCAACAATTATGACGTCATCTAGATAGACCAGACATGAAGACCAATGCAAGCCATGAAGAACAAGTTCCATAAGCCGTTGAAATGTCGGGGGTGCATTTGTAAGACCCATTGGCATGACTTTAAATTGGTAAAGACCGTCACCGGTGGTAAATGCGGTCTTTTCTCTGTCATCTGGATTCATAGGTACTTGCCAGTAGCCACTGGACAAATCCACCGTGGTAAAATACACTGAGCCAGAGAGGGCATCAAGGGTATCATCTGTACGGGGGAGTGGGTGGGAGTCTTTGATGGTAACTTTATTGAGTCGACGGTAATCGACACAAAATCGGAAGGAACCATCCTTTTTCTTCACCATGACTATAGGTGATGACCAAGGGCTGTGGCTCTCTTCAATGACATCGTTAGTCATGAGAGTTTGAATCTGTTTGTTGATCTCCGTTTTTACGGATGGAGAGCAACGGTACGCACGCTGACGCAAAGGGGATGCATCACCGGTACGAATACGATGGTTAAGTAAATCAGTACGGCCATAATCATTGGGATCAGTGCTAAACACATTGGCATATTGGCAAAGAAGAGTTTTAAGCTGATTAAGTTCAGATGGGGAAACATCGGCATGTGACAAATCCACAGGAGGAAGTGGAGATTTGTGGGTAGCTGCTACCTGATGGGCTTGGCATGGAGAGGTTTCAAATAATGTGTATCCACCATGAGCATCGTCAGAGATGGAATAAAATTCACCAATGCTTGTACCAGGGTACAAACATACCTCATCAATGGTGGGATTCATTATACAAACAGTAGATTGACCATTTGTCGCTGTGGAGACAGTGTGGGCCAGGGCAATATGGGAGTCAAGGGAACTATAACGAGGTTCAAAAATACCAACATAACCATCTGGTACATATCCGTGCATGGGGGACTCCAAGCTAACCGAAACAGTGGTTTCAGATCTAGCAGGGAGGGTAACAGGATCTAAAATGCAAACATTGCAACAAAGGGGCGCATCACGAGGAAACTGCATGAGGGGGATGGATTCCTGACCAAATAAGGCGGTACTATCAATGAGATTAATTACCATTTGATGGGTACAGAAAAAGTCCCAGCCAAGGAGAAAATTATGAGAAACACCACGTACAACTTGAAATGTGTGGGACACAGAAGAATTGCCAATGCGAAGGGAGAGACATATCTGGCCAACTGTATCCATAGGCTGTCCAGTGACAGATAGAGTTTCACCAAAAGGGGGAGTGAGGGGTCGTCGTTTCAGCTGAGGGATTTTCATACGAAGCTCATCACTTATTATAGAGACATCCGCACCGGTGTCTAAAAATGCAAACACATTGGTGTCCTCCACAACTACAGGAATAAAAGGTCGTGGATGAGTAAAGGAAGGGGCTTGGGAAGATTGAGGCAATGGAACAGAGTGGGGGGTCGATGGGGCAGTAACAGTTGACTGACAGCGAATGACCCATGCCACTAACTACTGGTCGTTTCCCTGGTTCTGAATAGGAGTAGGTTTAGTATCAGATGTGAATGTTACGCGACGAGGACTGGGGCTAACTGACCGAGGATGAAAAGGACGGGTTGGAGATTGGCGGCGGGGGGAACGCCCGCGGCGGTCATTGCTATCACGGTGGTCATAGTGATTGTGTCTCTCACGGCTATCATTGCGGCGATGGTCATTGCGCCTATCACGGCTATTGTCAGGGTAATAGTTGTTTCTGCCATCACGGCCATCATGGCGGTCACGGCTATTATGGCGGTAATCGCGGCTATCAGGTCGATCGCGGCTATTTCCACGGCCGGAGCTATTGGATTGATTATATCTAGCAGCATAGCGATCATAACCAGCAGAGTAGGAATTGTAGGAAGAGCGGGGATGAGGACTATTGGAGCGGTTGCCGAGAGTACGCACGGGGGATGGGGTGCGGGAATGGCAACGTCGGAGGTGAGAAATGTCCGACTGCATGTCGTCCATACGCAACGTCATCTTCCGGAGTAGGTTATGCAGGGATTGGTCTACGGAACTGATACTGACAGAGGGAGGAGGGATGGCAGGGGAAGGTGATGTAGGAGGGTGAATTGTAGGGGTGGCGGTTTGGGCAGAAAGGGCAATTTGGCTCGCTTCATGGGCGCGCTCTATTTGGGTGGCAATTTGGAGCGCGTCGGCAAGAGTTGTGGCACCACGTTCATGAACTTTAAGTTGAAGATAAGGCGACAAACCAGCGACAAAACGGCGGAACCGTTCACCATTGTTCGCCTCCTGACCATAGGTAGGGAACGCTTCATGGACTAAGCGTGTGATATCCGCGGCAAAAACCTCAAGGGCTTCACCGGGGAGACGGGGGCGAGCATTTATACATGACTGAAATTTCGTGATAGAGTGATGTTGGACAAATACTGCTTTTAGAGCAGATTTGACCTTGTCATAATCTCCCTTGACAGCATCGGACAAACTGTCCCATAAGGTGAATGCTGCTCCGCTAAGTTTGGCGGGCAAGATGGTGGCAAGTTGGGGGTGCTGGATATGAGGATTGGCATTGACAGCGACCTCGAGCCGGCGGCACCAGATGCTAAAACCTTCTGAACCGTCACCAGAAAATGGGGCGGGAAGATCAGTTTTAAAATATAGGGAATGTGGAGTGGAGCTAGAGGGAGGGCATGGCGGGGTAGACATGGTAAAGTACAATCAAATGTCTACAACGTATACAAAAATTATTTGTACTATATCGTTGTTTTGTTTGTGCGTGCGTACAATACCAGTCAGTTGACAATTTATCAAAATACACCAGGTATGCAAGTAGAAAAGACGAATAATTGTAATAAAGAAGGCAGTAGTGCTGAAATGCACTGCGTTGATAAAAATAAACAAAATTAAACAAATTACTTCGTAGAATAACAATGCAATAATGGAAATCAACAGTGATCCAAAAGTAATATGCTAAACTCGAAACTACAAAGAGATAGTATAGAATATTAGAAAAACAGAAAAACAATGCACCACAAGGAAACAAAATTTTCAAATGGACGTCTCTTTGTATAAAGCAAAATCGACTTAAAAAAAAAAATATTTTGAATGAGAGTAGGTTTGAGTGAACAAACATTAATGTAAAATAAGAGGAACCATTGGTAAGTAAAAGAGCGGTGATGCAGGAAATTGAAACTAATTAAAGAATGCAAAATAACATGTAAAAATACAAAAACTTGCTGTGGACGGTGTCAACTTTGGCTGCAGCGGAAGAGCGAAGAGGAGCTGGTCTGCCAGGAAAAGGATGACACACCGTAGCACAGGAATTTCCAGGAAAATGTTTGAAGAAAGGAAAACAAATGACGGAACACAGAGGAAATCAGCAACAGTCTGAAGCGGGAACAGACGATCGGCGATCCACAGAATAAAAGCAAAGGTGGCAATCTACAGGAACAGGTTCCACAAAATGAAGAACGGATGATGCTGGGGTAGCGAAAGTCAACAATGGAAGTAACTGGAAAAACTGGTAGAAACGATGAGTGAAGACGTGAAGAGACTCCGTCAACAGGAAAGTTAACAGGAAACAGAACTCGTAGAGATGACGACGAACTTGAAGAACGGTAGAGATCACACACAATAAACACAACATGGATAAATCCGAAGAAACTGCAGGCTATGAAGCGTAGAGGCTGGAGTCAGTGGCAGAGGAGGAGGGAAGACAGGATACTGAAGATGAAGATCAGGATAAGAAACACAGTCAGTTGGGAGGATAGATGAGGGTCAACTGAAGAAATGTTCAGATAAAAGTTGAAATACTCCTGAACGTGGAAATAAGCGAAGGCAGTCCGATCCGGGGTCACGAGCGAAAACAGGAAATGCAGCTATGGAGAAGCAGCAAAATGTTCAAAGAAAAACAGGAGAACTTGAAATGTAGAACTAGAAGCATAGATGGTAATATCCCGGGCAGGAACGGTGACTGCAGGGTGAAGCAACACAACAGCACTCGATTCAAGGGGCCGGGGCCAGGACGATAAAGGCTGGTGATATTGTTCAGCTATAGGACAAGGAGATCCAATCCGTAGAACAGCAAGGTCAGAAAGGGGTATCCACGAGTTGAGGAGAAGACAGTGCGTGGAAGAACACAGTCGGTAGAAAATCACAACATTTGGTGAACGGCAGGAAAAATTCACCAGAGGTATAGGAAGCGGCAGTTCGATGACTTTGGCAGGTTAAAATCGCTGCTACCAATGTAACACGTAAACTAGGTGTCACTAATAGATAAATATAGCTGGCCGAAGATATATATAAACAACACACATAAATGAATCCTTATCTTTGGGCTTTCAGAAGAATCGGTTTATTTCAACTCTGGCTATGACAAAGATATTAGATGTGGGTGTTTAAAGAAGAAAGAGTAGAATGCTTAATGATAATGGAAAAACAAGACATTTATATAATGGTTATTTGGTCACTGCATAGAGCAGGGACTGGTCACTGACATGGTCAGTGCATAGAGGAAGGGTCAGTGTGACATTGTCAGTGGGGTGGTCCATAGGTCATAAAAAGACACATAAATCCTTCAAGTTCTAGACAGCCAGTCTAGACACTGGTCATCTGGGTGGGCATTTAAATGATTACCTCTGTCTGCTTGTGAGACTGGGGGTAACAACATTTCAAGCTTACACTATCAGTAGCTGCAAGTAAGTTTTTATGGTTATTACATTTTGGAGTATTTAACCAATCTATGACCCTACCTTTAAGGAAATTGTTTTTTTATCAAAAAAACACGCAGGGCACCAGTCCCAATAATGTTAACTGTAATGTAAAATTGTTTTGGCTTGTGACCTAACCTAGTTCTGCTAAGATAGATATTTCTATGCTAAGCAGAGTTTTTGTAAATGTGTGGCTTTATGAAAAATGGCCTTGATTTTATCAGAAGACGATAGTATGGTTAAACTTTTGTTCTTGACTTTTGAGAAAATTAAGACAAAAGGTTTGAAATTGTTGTTTCTAATAGAAAATTTCTAGTAGAAATTAAAACTTTGTATGGTAGGAATACAATCTGGTAAGGTTTGTAGTATCACCATGTACGTTAATCTCTCTCTTGCGAGTTGTAGTTGTTCTGAAATGAACCAGTGGTGAAACAACTCAAAGTTTTTGATCAGTGAAAGTGTGGTTGTCTCCAGGAGAAAGCTGAAGTCTTTCTGAAAGTTTTTTTCCTGAAGACAATCAGAGCATATACTAATTAGGGAGTCTAATCATCGTTACTTGCAGCTAAGAAGCTGAATTGCATGCAAGGGCGCCTTTGGCAGCCAGCAACATCAACCCATATATGATCACGGAGCACAGCCAGTTTGTTTTTTTCCAGAGGGAGGAAAACCGGAAGGCCTGGAGAAAAACGCTTTTGGCACAGGAGAGAACCAATTCACAACTCTACATTCATATGGTCCTAACTGGGAATCGAACAAGGGCCACAGTGGTGAGAGGTGAGTGCTTTACGCACTCTCCACCACAACTCCCTCATAAGAGAGAATTATGTATATCATGTTAATACCACAAACCTTACTAGATTGTTTCTAATGGTTGTATTGAATCTTTAAATGTTTTTTTTATTAATAGTGTGACTTGTAGAACAGTGAAGTATGCCAAGTCTGAACCATTGGCTCTGATGGTGAATATTACTGGTTTAGATGGTAGCTTGCAGACTGGAACAGGAGATCCTAAATTCACATATAAGGTAGTTTTTACACTTTCTTCTTGTTGAAGAATCTGATTAATTATAATGTCAGTGAAGAGTGTTAGGAGAAATTTCCTTTTTGTACCCTTGGGAACACACAAGGCCATTCAGGTGAACTTGCTGAGGTTGCTGGACTTCTTGCAGGCAGGATTTGTACACGGCTCAGTGGAAGAAAGCATTCAATCTTATACTTTACAGAGATTGCACTATTTGAGTTACTTTTATAACTTATCACTTATGTGGAAATTATGACTCAAAATGTAAAATTTCCTATATGACCAATGTAGTCTCTTGCCTGCCAGATTGGCCTTGGAATGCGCAAGGTCACTCTTCTTGTAAAGAAAGGTTACATGGTTTAAACAAATCCAAGTGAACCATCAGCCGATTCACTGCTGATTTAAGGTCTTTGTGCTCGGAGTCCGATGCCATGAGGTGGCTTTCCACACTGAAACCATTCATTACTGGAATGTAGAGTTCTGCTAAACTTGCACAAATCTAATGAAATTGTCTGTTTTTCTAGCAATACATTCAAAAGGCCCCTGACACAACTGTATAAAATCGAGTCAAAATGTAAAAGTGTCTTGTTTTTTCATAATGTGTGTAATACGGATGTAGAACTCCATGGAGCAAAACAGTTATACGAGTTTTTAAAATTTGTTTACATCTGAAGTTTTCCCACATTTTTGATCTGCAGAATCATTGTCTGCACAGTTGCAAGCAGTTCCACAGAGCATACAGCTTTATATCTGGGTTTTGTTGGTTATTTTATAATACTTAACTTTTGCCTTCTGACCATTTGTTTTTTTTTTTTAATTGCCAGTTACATAACGGCAGGGCAATAGGACTTTAAACCTTTGATCAGCCTTTTGGTGGGTCTCCTTATATTCCTACTTCCATGCTTGTACCCAAAAATGGAATAGCCCAAATGAACAAGCACCATCTTAAAAATTTACTGCAATGCATCTTGGGAAACTGAGCACAGTAAAAAAACCAAAACACCAAGCTGCCAAAATGGACGCCATGCTGTTGTTTACATATACCTATGCCACATTTTATAGTTGTATACCGCATTGCTTCAAAATCAGCACACCGTGATGGTTGCCGGTGTTGCTTTGACTCCGATTTCACCCAGAATGCTTTGAGCGCCGATCATGCGCATTGGGACATGCAAATGGGCTATTGTGAGTATATAAAAAGAACAGTTTGATAATTACCAATCTATGTTACATTTTTATTATGCAGAACCCAATAATAGTTGAAGTCACACCAACGATTGGTCCAGAGTCTGGCGGTACCCTGGTGATAATCATGGGTGAATCCCTTGATGCTGGTAGAGTCATTGGGGCAAGAATAGGCGAGTCACTATGTGTGATTGAAAGGTAAACCATTTACCATTGTAGATAAACAAGGAAAAGGTGTGTTTTACTACGCAAGTTTGGGTTACTTGGAATGTTTTTGTGGTACAACATTCACAATGGCTGATGGTTACCATACACTTTGAAAATCTTTGTCTTGAAAATAGAGTCAAAATACACTTTTCTCATTGAAATTTGTAAATTCCCCCTTTCTCACCTTGTTTTCACTGAGTTCTGTTCTAACTAGCCAGAGTCTAAGTGCTTCACATTGTTTTCACTGTGCTGTACTGCTGAAAACAGCCCAAGGCTATCTTGGGTGTCTGTGATGTGTAGTGTGGTTAAATCTCAAGGAGTATTCACCCAGTTTTCAAGGTGTCCTTGGCATGGACACAGCTGGATAGATTACTGTGAAGGGAATTGCAATTCCCTTAAAGCATGGTGAAAGAGAAATAATTCCTTTAACTCAGCCAAATCCTGTGTTCACTGAGATTTCACGGTGGTTTCACAGCAAAGATTTTCATAGTGATGTTCCATCGAGTTGTAAAACACAATCCCCTGCATTATTTTCCAGTTGTTTAATTAAAAGAATAAAAGAGTGGTGACAATTGGCCTTAAATGGGGTGTTGTGGTCTAGGGCGATGGACTCAAGTTCTGCAACTTACAGAATGTGGGTTCGAATACTGGCCTGTACTTGTGTCCATGAGCCAGGCACTTTATCATAATTGCTTCTCTCCACCCAGGAGTACAAATGGGTACCAGCAAGAGCTGGGTTATAACCTGCGATGGACTGGTATCCTGTTAAGGGGGAATAGAGATATTCCCAGACGTTTAATGCCAATGAAACCGGATATAAACACCACCCTGATAAGCCATATTGGCTCTGGACAGACTTTTTGTTAAGGCCTTAACCCTTCCAGTGCCGCCAACGTTCTGAAACGTCAAACTAAGTATCCATCCACAGGCCGCCAATGTTCCCATACGTTCTACTACTCGACCCCCCAAAAATATAACTGCCCTCTGGATAAAGAAATGCCAAAACACGACTGGCACGGAACCCTTCGAGTGCCGCCAATGTTCTAAAACGTCATACTGATTCTCCATCCACAGTCCGCCAACGTTCCGTTACGTTCTACTACTCGACATAAATTTTTATTTTTTATTTTTATTTAAATGGCCGGCCTGTGGATACAGAATTACTAAAACAAGGCTGGCACTGTAAGGGTTAAATGCCTGCGTAAGACCGGTAGGGTAGTTACCGTGCGATGAGGGACCAAGCCGAAGGTCTTAAACGACCGTTGAAGACCGAGTCACTTCTCTTTTATTCCATTCATAAATGCCCTCAATAGTTGTACGATGCTCAAGAAGTAATAGACTTGTACAGTAATTACTGCAGTATGTTTTGATTGCCTTATGAATATGCATTGTTAGCGCCCATGTAAGCTTACACCAACACCCATATGACTATGAGTCAACCAGTCTTAAACAGCTCCAACTATGTCTTTATCAGCAGTTTACTACCAGGGAGACATTGCCATGTGACCACCCTTAAACCAATAGGACTGCCTGAACTATCTGGAGAATTTATGAATGTAAATTAGAACTAGAATGATGAAATAGACGTACAGGTTGTATGGCTTCTGACTTGCACCCCCAAACAAATATATTTTGAAAATGGGGAGACCGCCAGCATTAGTGCTAGATAGCTCAGTTGGTAGAGCACCGGCACGTTATTCTGGAGGTTGCAGGTTCAAGTCCTGTTTTAGTAAATTTGTCTTTGTTCAACTCCAAGTTATTTAAAATGGATTTATAAGACCTATGAATAGAATATATGACTGAAAGAAAAAGAAACCAAAATTGGGGTTGAGCGAAGGAAAATTGACTAGAGCGGGATTTGAACCAAAGACCTCCATTGTTGGCAATCTCCCTATTTTGTCAATATCTGACTGGCACCCTGAACAAAGATATTGACAAAAAAGGGAGACTGTCAACACAGGGCTCAGTTGGTAGAGCGCCTGCAAGTAAATAATGAGGTCTTTGGTTCAAATCCTGCTCTAGTAAAAACAAAATTGTTCAACCCCAATTTATTTAAAATTTACCCGGTCGGTTTCCCTGGTGAATTATTAATTGAAATTTGAAAAAAATAAATAAACAGTCAGTGCAAATTTAAAAACCTCAATTTTCTATTAAAATTCTGTATTGTATTTGTTTTTTAATCAGGGATCGAGTTAGCGACAATAATATGACGTGCCTAACATCTGAAGGTACCGGGAAGCAACCTTTTGTGGTCCTCTTTGATGGCACAGTGAGGAACACCACGGTGATGTACAAGTACGAGGCTGATCCCACAGTGGGGAAGGTGTCGCCTACAAAGAGTGTGTTGGCGTAAGTTTAACCTAGTTTATATTAGAGACGTTTTGCAAATCTACGGGTAAACATACGGAAACAGAATTGTCAACACTTTGTTTTATTGCAGATCGATGGATCGATCGACCTTCTTTTTTCACTTTTTTAAAACAAATACTATATTTCATTACAAATTATACAGAATTTACAAAAACAAACCAAACTAAAAAACATTTATAGACAAGAAACGTCTGTTACAAAATACAGACCGGTAGCTGGGAACAAAATTACGTGAAGATTAATACAAAAGCAATTTCATTAGAAATATGGCCTGGTAGAAAATGAAAAAGAGTTCAATTTCTTACAGAATCCATTTAATTTCATTATCAGTGATTTTAAATAATATGTTTGTAGTGGTGGACGATATCTCGATATCATCATCGCGATACAATATTGAAACAATATCGTCAATATCGATGATGGTTTTTTTAAACATTGAAATATCGCGATGTTCACGATATGAAATAAAATAGCCAATAATGTTTTATAGAAAGCTTAAAGTTATGCTTTTTCCATTCAAAGGATGTCCAACTTGCGTAGACCATGCACTCTTTTGGACGGTGACCAGTTGTTCAATAATTGTAAACGATGTTTTTGTTATGTATATGCCATTAGGTCATACCTAATTGATTATATTCGGACATTCGTAATAAATAGGAAACTTTGGACCCCATATGTTCGTCTTCCCTTCTAGCCATGGTTGTCTTTCTTCATGGTATCGCCGAAGCAGCACGAATGTGATTGGCACAGGCTGATGATGGGCTGATTTCTGACTGGCGGCTTTCCGATTGGCTGAAATGCACTCTATTGGTGTGAATAATAATGACTAATGCTTCTCACAGTGCTACCATCCCATAGTATTTATCACCTCGATCTCGCGGATGTGCCTGCCCCTAATGTGGTAAACTTTATAGTTAGGGGGTGAAGGAAGGGCAGGTAGCCTTGGGAACGAAAGGCAAGGGAAATTCCCTCGCTGAGAAATCACCTCGTGGTCAGGAAACGTTGGGCAAACGTTTTTACGTAACATGGAGGTCAGAATAAACATTGATGCACAATCTTGTTGAGATCGCAACATTCAATCGTTGAGGTTGGAACCATGAATTATTTGCATCCGAACCAGTGATAAAAAGCACACAAAAATGTAAGCCGTTCTGTTTTCATGGAATATGGATATTAAATTCAGTGATTTTATCTGAGCGGTTTTTCCATACAGTCATGTCTTTATTTTATTGCCCATGTCCTCCCCCTGCATGTGGTAAAACCCTTTTTCCAATTTTTGTCACGATATATCAACATATCGGCAATGTTTACCCAACGATATATCGCCAGTCAAAATTTACGATATCGTCCAGGGCTATATGTTTGCAGATACCCCATTTCTTGAGAAAGAGGGGAACATTGTTCTGGAGCTGGTAGTAACAGTATTCTATTCAAATTTCACTGTTTATATGGTATTTCCAAGTTTCTAAACAGTTTTTGAAGTAATGATGTTTGAAGCTTTGCACGGCATGGAAAATAAGAAGTGACTATAACTATAACCTGTGAGGGCAGAGATGGTTCTTGTGATTGATTTAGCTTAGTAGCGCATTATTTGTTGCACAGGCTGTATACTCCCCAGAAAGCTGAGATGGTTTAAGGAATGAAAATAATGGCCCAGTGACCAGGGGTAATAAGTGTGAAACACTTTGAGACCCCCTTCGGGTGTGTAAAGCACTATATAAAAACCGAACATTATTATTATTATTATGGATCAGGCTCCAGTATGTTTCAAAAGTTAGTGTCAGTTTGGGAAGTTTTGGGTTGACTGATTGATTGAAATATTGAAATATTTTGTATTTTTTCAGAGGAGGAAGAGAGGTGAAAGTCAACGGAACTCATTTCCACATCATTCAGAAACCTCAACTCCTGATTACCGTCGATGACGTAGAATTCAAAGGGGTAAGAAACTAAATAATGCTAAAATTCGTTGTTTGTTTTTCTCCCAATTGAATCATTGTGATTATTACCACATAAGACAAGTAAAGACACATGGCGTTTGTACTGTGTGGCTTGAGCAGCCCTTTTATTCTAATTGAATACGGAGTAAAATTACATGATCTTAAAACCATGAACAGTTTGTTACAAATGCAACCAATTAACCAAACTGCATTTTTGCAAACTGAAAGCAACTCTTAATATATTTGCAAGAACAGTACTGATTTCCGGTAGTAGTCCAACCCGCGAAATCTCATACAATTATTATCAAAACTGATTTCCGGTAGTAGTCCAACCCGCGAAATCTCATACAATTATTATCAAAACTGATTTCCGGTAGTAGTCCAACCCGCGAAATCTCATACAATTATTATCAAAACTGATTTCCGGTAGTAGTCCAACCCGCGAAATCTCATACAATTATTATCAAAACTGATTTCCGGTAGTAGTCCAACCCGCGAAATCTCATATACAAATTGTATCAAAACTGATTTCCGGTAGTAGTCCAACCCGCGAAATCTCATACAATTATTATCAAAACTGATTTCCGGTAGTAGTCCAACCCGCGAAATCTCATACAATTATTATCAAAACTGATTTCCAGTAGTAGTCCAACCCGCGAAATCTCATATACAAATTGTATCAAAATTGATTTCCGGTAGTAATCCAACCCGCGAAATCTCATACAATTATTATCAACATTGATTTCCGGTAGTAATCCAATCCGCGAAATCTTATACAATAATACCCCAAATTGATTTCCGGTAGTAATCCAATCCGCGAAATCATCATTTAATAAATGTAAGGGGAAGAGTTAAATAACAACTCAAATGGCATACATGGGTTGCATGTTAACAAATCAAATAAAATACCATAGTGGTAGCAGGTCAATGGCAGAATAAGTTTCAAAGCTAAATTTGCCAACAGGTATAAAACAACAAAATAAAGAGCAAATGCTTCAGAAAGTACTAATTGAATGAATACACCCGAGGACTATGAAGGTGTACACAATGAAATTCCGCCAAACGGTCATTATGGAATAATGACCGCCGCCACAATAGCCTCGTTGTGAATTTATCAAATAGTGGAATAGTGCGATAACAGGGCAACACAAAAATTAATATGTCCTTTTTGGGCAGGCGGTCGAGGTCGTTCGACCCCACGTGCAGGATACAAACATCCGGGGTTTGGTTGGCTGTAGCCCATGTCTCATGCAGAAAGTCATTGTATTGTGACAGGCACAGACCACGCCTTCCATAGTTTCGAACTTCAAAGTCCCGAAGGCAAGCTTCATCACTGCACCACGCCGCCGTCCGGGACATCCCGTCGACGAATGAATCACCAATGACCCACACCACGGGCACACCGTGGTGTAAGGTCGCTCAAAATAAACAGAAATAAATGAAAGGGTGTTAGTTTGGCAATATCAACTGATAATGGTGCATGAATCATAAAATAAAGTCAGGTGCAATACGAATGTACCGCCTGTAAACATTGGATTTCCAACGACCCATAGTTTGTATGACCGACTCGGGTAAACCTGCCATAGCCGCAGATGTCGCCGCCCCAATACGAAATGAATGAGAGGTGAAGCGCTGGTCCTTAAGGCCAACAAAACCAAGAGCGCGCTGCAAGACAGCCGTGAACTGAGCGCGTGTGACCGGGGTCCCATTAAAGTGGGTTAAAAAATTATCGCCCTGCGAGGTGCAAGCCCGCATGGACATATACTGCTCAGTGGCCCGCACAGGGCAGAGTAAATTGCCAGCTTGTGAGAACACTGGAATGACAATGAAACAACCTTTACCAAACTGATCGGTTTTTGAAAACCGAACGTTCAAAACAACAACTTGGCCGGCAGGCTCGATCTGCAGGGAAACACCCGACCGCCTCAAGGGAGGTGCCGCATCCTTGGATGTGGCTGTCAGTTCCCCAACCCGCAGAAAACCAAAGAAAGCTAACAGAAACGCTGTGCGAAATAAGCAAGCTTCAAAGCGGCTGCTGCAAACTGAATCCAGCGCTGGAACAATGCGCTGCAAAATGAGCAATGTAATGGGGCGGCGTGCGTCACGGCGGCTATTGATACGTCTACAGCCATCCAACAAACGTTTAATAATGAAATGTTTGGTGATATCAGGTGACCCAGACAAACGCAGTGCTGATGCAATACCTGAAACATAACTTGCAATGGAGTTTGGTGCATACTTATTAACTGACAAAAATGCAATAAATTGAACCAGGGACTGAAGAGACCGGGTAGTTGTATTATGGAAGCCATGATTTGAGCAAAACCACTGGAAAAGTTGCCATGCCCTTTGGTAAAGCAAGTGCGTGCGGGGGGCCAATGAATGTTGCAACAAGTCTTGTACCTCTAACTGAAGTCGTCCCAAAGGTTGCTGGGTAAGGGAGTCAAAACGGGGTCTGCCCCGGGAGCCAACTGGCGAAAACGTTTCCTCTGAAAACGGGAAAGAGCATCGGCGATAGAATTATCAACACCGGGTACATGACGTGCCTTGAAGTGAATGTTGAATTCCAGACAGTGCAATACCATTAAACAAACCAATTTCATGATCTTAGGACAATGTGACGTCTGCCAATTGATAATAGACACAACAGCCTCATTATCGCACCAAAAAATTACTCTGTTATTCCGCAAGGCGGGACTCCATAAACGCAGAGCAAGTGTAATAGGAAACAGCTCAAGAAATGCTATGGACATTTTCAATGAACGGATCGCATCCGGCCAACGACCTTGCGACCAACTGCCATCAAAAAATGCCCCAAAGCCTAGTTCTGCTGAAGCATCCGTAAACAAATGTAAGTTATCATTAGACATCCAAATACCGGGTGGAAACATAACTGAACCATTAAAGTGTAACAAAAATTGTTGCCAAGCAAGTAGATCTTCCCTAGCCCCTGTCGTAACACGAATGCGATGATGTGGCTTAGAAACACCCCGTGTCATATCAAATAAGCGCCTCAGAAAAGCACGACCTGGCCGAACTGCCCTACACACAAAATTCAAACTCCCTAACAAAGATTGGAGAACACGGAGTGTGACCTATCTTCCTAACCAACACACTGTCCAGTTTAGTCTGCAAGGCATTTAGTTTGCCCGGAGGCACCGTAACCTCCTGAGATATTGTATTAATTGCCAAGCCCAGGAAAGTTAATGTAGTTCTCGGCCCCTCAGTCTTCTCAACCGCCAAAGGCACCCCGAATTCCTTGCAAACGACTTTAAAGGACTACAGGGCACGCTCACACTCGTGAGTGGCCTGCTTACCAACGAAGAGAAAATCATCAAGATAATGCAAAATGTTCGGGGTAACAGCGACCTTGCGGGCACTGTATTCCAGGAAGGTGCTAACACTATGAAAATCTTCGTCTTGAAAATGGAGTGAAATCCCTTTTCTCCTTGAAATTGTTAATTCTCCCTTTTCACCTTGTTTTCATGGAGTTCTTTTCTAACTAGCCAGAGCCTAAGTGTTTCACGTTGTTTTCACTTTGCTGTACTGCTGAAAACAGCCCAAGGCTATTTTGGGTGTCTGTATAAAGTGTGGTTTAATTCAAGGAGTATTCACCAAGTTTTCAAGGTGTCCTTGGTATGAATACAACTGGATAGATTACTGTTTAATGAGGGGAAGTCAACCTAATATGGTTTATTGGTCAGCCATTTGGGTTCACCTTGTTTCAGGTCATCAGTATACTGGTCAGCACAGTGTGCATAGACTAATATTTACATTTTGGAGTAGAGCACGATAGCATGGCTAATCACCCCCATGAGACTATGGAGTGGGGGGAAGTGGGAAAATGACATTCCAGAGAATTATCTACCAATTAAAGAGTTCTAGGCTCTGATGCAGAGCATTCCGTGAAATCAGGGTGAAATTCATTCAGGCCAGTAAATGGTCTGGAGACTCTTTTTTCAAGGTGGTTTAAGGGAACTGCAATTCCCTTAAAGCATGGTGAAAGAGAAGAAACTCCTTGAATTTCAGCCAAATCCTGCACTTCACTGAGATTTCACCGTGGTTTCACAGCAAAGATTTTCATAGTGTAAATCGTTCAAATGTGGCACAAGAAATAGAACAACCCATTGGCATACATTTGTCGAAATAGAAGTGGCCATCAAGAGTGAAACCCAGCAAATTAAAATCATCAGGGTGAACCGGAAGCAAGAGAAACGCTGATTTGATATCCGATTTGGCCATAAGAGCACCAGGACCCAAAAGAGTCACCATGGCAACAGCATCATCAAAACTAGCATAAGTGACTGACGTTAAAGATTGATCAATGTGATCATTAACTGAATCACCAAACGGCGAAGAAAGGTTATGAATCAGGCGAAATTCTCGAGGCACTTGTTTTGGTACAAGACCAATTGGGGAACAACGGAGGGCCTGCAAAGGAGGATCTAAAAATGGGCCAGCCACTCGGCCAAGTTCAACCTCACGGTAAACCTTCTGCCTAACCATAAAAGGATTGTCAAAAACAGAAGTCAAATTACGAGCCAGTGAACCAACCCGTTGACCAACGTAACCAAGCCTAAAGCCATAAGAAAAACCATGCAAGAGGAGTTGAGAATCAAATTTGTTAGGATAAACAAGCAAAAACGGAAGCAACTTATTGAGCTTAATTGGGGTTGGTGCTAGCTGCTGGCTTGAGGGAACGAGCAACTCTGCAATGCACGGCTGCATGACCGGCTGAGGAGCAGTTAGCGCATTTGTGCGCGTAACGGCAGGCTGTACGCACGCATTGGCCACGGTTGAAGCCGTGACAGGTACGGAGCATTTGGGTTGACTGCCGTTGTCCCACTCCACCATTGCGGTCGTGCTGCCGAAAGGAGCCATTGTTTCCGTAGGGACGAAAATTATGTGGCTGAACCGGCGCACCAACCAAAGTGAGCCACAACTCAGCGTCAATGGTAGCCCAGGAGCGGGATGGCATACGGGCTAGCCTCAATCTAAAGTTTATGCCGTAATCGCGCCAGCCAAAGCCAGTACGCCTATTGGCAGCAGAACGCACAATATCGGCATATTTCAGCAAATAGCGCGCTTGCTCAGGGTGCCGCTTGAGAAAAATGGAGGCAAAAATTAAAAATGCCGATGTCCATTGCTTAATGGACGTTACACGCCGGGGCTGCTTATGCGGCCTGAGTTGCCAAGCAGGAGACTCTTGGGAGCCGACCATAAAAATACAATCATTAATGGAATCGCCTGGAACCGGCCTCAACAAGGAACCAAATTCAACAAACTCCCCTTTTCAAATTTTCTCTTGCACTGAAAGAGGCACTCCAGCCCCAAGCTCATCACACACGCTTAGCAATGGGGATTGAGTAACCCCTACTGAAGCCGGGTTAACCGTGGTGAGAACTGAGGTTGGAAAATTTGGGCCAGGAGAATTTAAAACCGCATTAAACTCACCTATCCCAGAATAAGGCGATGATGCTGAAGCCGACACCGCAACTGGACGTCCCAATGCAGCCAGCTCCACGTCTGCCACCGGAGTGGGGGCCGAGGATGAGGCTGTCACGGAACCCGCCATGGTGGCCGTCGAAGTACGCCCCGATGAGCCGCGTTTCGGGCGCTTAGCACCACTCGCCCCAGTCGATTTCGGGGTGGCAGGGGTTCGTTTTGGCTGCGGCATCCTCGAACAAAAAGTGGACGAAACTCCAAATAACAGCAAACAAAGATGAAGGATAACAACCAACGAAACTCAAAATAACAGCAAACAACGATGAAGGATAACAACCAACGAAACTCCAAATAACAGCAAACAAAGATGAAGGAATGAACAATTTAACGAAACTGTATTTCTTAAGCACAAGAAAAACAAGTTAATACAAGGAC
>JASTWB010000157.1:0-37828 GCA_032158295.1 Pycnopodia helianthoides | reverse complement strand
AAAGGTGTACATTTTTTGCGAGTTTGCAGTTTGTGAAAACAGTGGTAATATTGCTTTTTACATGACATTTTTGGAACATATTTTAATAACTTACTCTTGATCAGTGAAAACATACAATAGCATCCAGTGAGAATAACAAAAACCATCTCTTCAAATTGTTGATCCACTTACTTACAGTGAAAGTGGAGAGGTGTTTTATTTGAAATAGTTTGGATATATAATAATACGTATTTATATTCTACAGAAAACTACAGGAACCAAGGCAAACTACAGGTGCAAAAATGCAGATGGTTCAGCTGAGGATTATTTAGAGAGCTTGACTTTTTGTGGTCTGAGAAAAGTTAGTATCTATTAAATTTTTTACTGGTATTTCCACTCGTATCTTCAATTTTAGAACAAAAAAAAATAATTGAGTGCATAATGGTCTGAAAAAATGTAACTTTTGACATGATGATGGGGTTAGGAAAAGGGCTGCTCATCTTGCCCCAAAAGAACGAGCCTTAAATAATTTATTTTTTATGACAAGTTCAAAAAATGATGACAGCTTGTTCATTGATAGAAAGTTATGGGAAATGAGACAATGATGTATTTTGCAATTGTTTAGAGACTGATAATATCTGAAAAGTTTGGTTAATTTTCATACTTTTTTTATGGACAGGGAAAATCAGATAATTCTGACTCAGTAAACCAACCACCACCAGCTGGATCAGGCTTAAAACCAGGATGCAGTGATGTGGAGATGGAGGACAAACAGATATCTGACAATTCTGACTCAGTAAACCGACCACCACCAGCTGGATCAGGCTTAAAACCAGGATGCAGTGATGTGGAGATGGAGGACAAACAGATATCTGACAATTCTGACTCAGTAAACCAACCACCATCAGCTGGATCAGGCTTAAAACCAAGGTGCAGTGATGTGGAGATGGAGGACAAACAGATATCTGACAATTCTGACTCAGTAAACCAACCACCACCAGCTGGATCAGGCTTAAAACCAGGATGCAGTGATGTGGAGATGGAGGACAAACAGATATCTGACAATTCTGACTCAGTAAACCAACCACCACCAGCTGGATCAGGCTTAAAACCAAGGTGCAGTGATGTGGAGATGGAGGACAAACAGATATCTGACAATTCTGACTCAGTAAACCAACCACCATCAGCTGGATCAGGCTTAAAACCAAGGTGCAGTGATGTGGAGATGGAGGACAAACAGATATCTGACAATTCTGACTCAGTAAACCAACCACCACCAGCTGGATCAGGCTTAAAACCAGGATGCAGTGATGTGGAGATGGAGGACAAACAGATATCTGACAATTCTGACTCAGTAAACCAACCACACAGCTGATCAGGTTAAAACCAAGGTGCAGTGATGTGGAGATGGAGGACAAACAGATATCTGACAATTTTGACTCAGTAAACCAACCACCACCAGCTGGATCAAGTGAAATGGAAGGTACATAAAATACCTGTTACTAAATGGATTTTTACTTTCCATTCATGTACATACACTGCCTGGGTCTACATAGTTCTTGGGATTGAAGTTGAAAAAATCCCCCTTGTACATGTATGTAGACTCGTGGACAAATCGTCACCGTTTTCACCAAGAGCCACATATCTTAAAATGTCAAGTTGTTGATTACTACAGGAAGGGGCCTTTATCCCAATAACTGCATTTTGCGTTTTCACGAAGAGCCACAGGCCCCCCAAATGCATTGTTGTACATTACAACAGAAGAGCGTAAAATGTAGGTCAAATTGTTTTTCAGATTTCACGAAGAGCCACATATGTCAGTGTGGACATAAGTGGCGCTTCGTAAAAATGGTGATGAAATGTCTGTTGCTGTAAAAGCGAAACAGCTCTTCCGCAACTCTTGCGAGACTGCTGCTCCGTGGAAGACTACTGCTGTTGCGACTACAGTCCCATTTAATGTCTTGTACAATCCGTTTGTGCATGGCTATGGGCTCTTCAGCCGATTTCGTACGGAAGCATATGATTGGTCTGTTATTGTAAAATCTATAAATGTTGCAATTATAGGCATACATAAATACGAACGACAAATTTTTTACGGAGGATATGGAGTCATCTAAATGGAGAATGGAGTCGAGCCATCATCTATGTTAATCCTCAGAGTGATTAAAAACCTGTGTGACCCGTAGAGCAGCTTGGGTATGCATAACTTAGAAAAATTTGTTTTACTGCATTTTGTGACTGAAAGCAGTCAGTGGCGTAGCCGGACTTTTTCGGTGGGGGGGGCATTGCTTTTGAGTTGGGGATGGCTCAGGGGAATGGGTTTGTCAGTGGTCCCCACTTCAGTGGTCATGCTTTTATTTTGGAAGGGGGACGCTGCACGGGGCCCATCCTCTTAGGTTCTTGGTATTTTGTGGCGCTGTAACAATCGCGATCGTTCACTACATATTTTGGGGTTGAACAAAGAAAAATTGACTGGAGAGGAATTTGAACCAACGTGCGCTACTCAATTTTTCTTTGTTCATCCTGAAAATGTTTACAAATTTACCCAGTCAGTTTCCCTCTTGGTTTAATAACTTGATACTAGAAAATACAAACATGCATTTTCCTCTTTTTTCCCTTTTCTTTTTCTTTTTCTTTTCGTTTTTGAGAGCACCTTTTTTAAGGGGGGGGGGCACTGGAAATTTGTGGGGGGGGGGGCACGTGCCCCCCAGGCCCCCCTGTGGCTACACCGCTGTCTGGAATTTCAGTGAACACTATTGTTATTATCTTTACAATCATAAACATATCGGTTGACGGACTGAGTAGACATTTACCATGGGTATTACCTTCCCTCATCAAAGTGAAGGCCTTCACTAAGCAGTCCTAAGTAGTCAAATAAGCAGTCATTATAGGCAGTTTAACAAGCATTTTTTTAAGTAGTCAATTTTTCTTCTTCATGCGTTTCATGTAGGGCTTCGAAGGCTTAATAGGGCTTCGAAGCCCTATAGTCATTCGCTAAGCCCTCCCACAGACGAAAAATGCAAATGAGCTAAGCCTTCATTTTACGCTAAGCAGTCGTAGAGGCTGCTTGAAGCTCTATATATTTAAGCAGTTCACCACTTCTATGAAGGCTTAATATAAGCAGTTAATTACTGTCTAAATGAAGCTCTATGTTGCTTCTTTGAAGGCTTAATGTAAGCAGTTAAATGTCTAAATGAAGCTCTAATATGTTGTTTCTATATGAAGGCTTAAAGCAGTTGACTGTCTAAATGAAGCTCTGTTCATAAACCTGAGGGCCCTATTTCATGGCTCTGCTCACAGTGCAATACTGGGCTTGCGATCACCATTATTCACTTAACAGAGCAAGTGCCAAATTTCTGTGCAATTGCAAGTGCAACTGTAAACAAAGAATATAACAAGAAGTTTGCAATATACATGCATAACAAAATTCCCCGGTGAAAAACAGGCATGATACAATTCCCTGCTTCCGTAGCGTTGATTCTAATGCTTCCATTTTCAGATACTTGAAGACTGATACTTTCAAATAACTGTCAATGTTAAAATGACATCTTGGACTTGCAGGCTAAAAATAACTTCACACAATATCCATTGTAATTTATAAAAGGGAGCACATCTTCTTCCAACCTTCCTTTGAGCAATTAGTGTGTTTGAGCTTGACTTGAAGTACTAGTAGTGCTGCCTCCAGACTCAGAGCCATGCTGCACCATCAATCATATAAAACTGTTGCATCTGATGAAAATGATTGTCTCTCCATTCGAGCAATAATTCAGGCACACACTGTGCATTAAAGCTTGTACCTGATCCATGATGATTTAATGTTACAACTGAGAAACAAATCCATGGCATCTCTAATCATCAAAGGAAATTCCTCCATGCTCCGATCAATGACAAAAACAAAGTGATGTTGATACACAGACTGTATTACTATTACAAGTCATACCATGGGGGATTCCTCCAAGGTCATACATAGTGTAGGGCCATACAGCAGAAAATAGCTTACCATTGGTTATATCCTTACTAATTCTCTTCAAACGTCCATGTTCTGTCAAGTTTGTTTCTCTATTGTCTTGTTTAATGTCCACTCAGTATAGAATATAACTTTCATTGCTTGCAAGTGTTTTTTTTTTACCTAATTGTGGTATAGAAGCATAAACACCAACACCTTCAACACAAGCAGTGCTTCCAGTAGCCATGGAACTTTCAATATGAGTGCCAGTTGGAATTCAAACACAGGAAGTGTTGTGCAATGGACAGTGTCAAGTTACACTCTTTGCAAGGCCCCCTAAGCCTTCATTTCTTAGAATTAGCCTTCGACTGCTTAGATGAAAAAGTTGGGGATTTTTTGACTGCTTAATTCCAACAAAAACTCCTGACTGCCTATGAAAATGCCTTTGACTTCGAATGACTACTTTTGGACTGCTTATTAAGCAGTCTGTGTAACCAACAGCTTACAGACTGCTTAATAATTCCAATGGACTGCTTAGTTAAGCAGTCAAAGCAGTAGACATGCTTACGACTGCTTACAGACTGCTTACAGACTGCTTAATAAGCAGTTTTCTATGGTAAGGGTTATCATGTTTATGAGGCCACTAACTTTTTTTTTTCTCTATTTATACCATTGGTCCTTTTAGTTGGAAAGCAGTTTGCAACTGCTAATACTATTTTTCAGATAAGTGGATGCATCCAGGCAGTCTCTTTGGCTGCCACGCCAATCGTAGTAATGTACTACGTACAAACGTGCATAAATGAATCAGTGCAACTACCAGATTGTACATGTCGTTAAATGGGACAATAGTCGCTAGAGCAGTAGTTGCGAGAGAGCTGTTCGTTATCACTACGACAGACATTTAATGACTTTTCCACTAGTCTACCCTGTATGTAATTTCAGGTACAGTCTTATTACACTATTTGAAATAATGACAACGTAACAGTTAAATATTTGATTTCGGGTTATATTATTACTAAATAACCAACCTTTGATAGAAACAAATGTGCTGCAAAAATGAAAAAGTACACTCACTGTGTCAATTACTGTACTCAATGTATAGATGCAGAAACTGTTTTGACACCACAGCAATTGTTTTTTGCTAAAACTACAAACAAGGTTTAATTACTTGGCCACAATTTGCAGCCTATTATTACTTGTCAATTCTGTATGTAGACAACTTCGTTATTGTCTAACAGTGATTGTCAGCTTAGCTAAGTACAACAAATATATGCTTACCGGAATAAGGAAACCAGCCAAATTACCATTCCACATGTACGATCTGTGACTGGTATCCTGCTCATTTATGCTAAGCAGAACATTTTAAAGCATTATTTGCTGCTTAAGCAGCTCTATGAAATTGGGCCTAGGATCTGCTTGTTAAGAATATTTTTGTATTGGTTTAATGTTTAACTTGCTCATAACCGTCCTGATCACCATTGTTATTGATCATAACTTACTTGTTATTTTAATTCCATTGCTTTTTTAAAATGTAGGTCATGACTTCAGAACATCATCAGCACATAATGTAAGTATACACTGTATTAACATTCAGTAGACCCTGTGTGAATGTATAAGGTTATATTAATGGGGCATCCTTTCCAAGCTCAAATGACCGGGGTTGTTTTTAATGTATAATTTGGTTGAAATTGTGTCCTTAAAAGACTTTAGAACTGTTGACATGGTTTGAAATCGGTGCATTTTTTTTAACCCTCCAAACTGTCTTGAGGAACATATTTTTCCATCAATTTGTTTGGTAACAAACCAGAAAGAAGTGAAGTGTCACTCTTGCTCCAAACAACACTGTCTTCCTGTCCTGGATAAAGCCCTTACAAACAAAATAATAGTAATAATACTTTATTCAGATATGACGCAGTATAATAAATATCCATGTACATCTTGTTGACATTGATTGGGATAAGTTATTCCTTGAAAAAAAAACTGTCCAAGGAAGTGCACAAAAAAGAAAGGTAGTCCAAGTCTAGACACAATTAGTTTCAAATGTAGAATCTAATTTTAATATTGTATGCCTGTGTTTAACAACAGATAACTTTGTTTTACTTGCAGATTGCTAGACAAATTGAAAAATTTATAAAGGTAAGTATATAATCAAGAAAACTTTTGCATCTCTTTAGTAACCCATTTAGAATTTAAAACTTGTTGTTATTTTAGGTTAGTACCTGTGCCTAATTTCATAGAGCTGTTAAGCACAAAGAGTAGCAAAACACAAACACAGCTTTGCTTACTAGAATAAAGTAACCAGCCCAAATACCATGTCACATGTCTGTGACTAGTTTCCTGGTTGTTGATACTATAAGCAGAGAATAAATAAGGAAATTTTCTGCCTAAGTAGCTCTATAAGATCAAGCCCTGGCATTATATTTCAATTACATAAAAAGCAAGAGGAGAGAATCAAGCTGTACCAATAATTTTTTATTTTGTACCCAAGTCCGGAAGTGCATGTGAGTCTATGTACTTGACTTTATTACACAAGTGCCAGTTAGTTTGAAAGAGTCAGCTCAGTAGTAGTATAGACTCGCCCATTATACTTCAAATTTTATTTGAAGTCAGGAAAGCCTTCCTAATTTCTGAAGTTATAACAAAACTTTATAAAGGCGTTCTCTGGCAACCAAATCTGCGGCTTTCATATGGGTTTTTGCTGTGCTGAGACACATCTATATAATGAGACACATCTATTCCAGTTGGCCATGGTGGTTCTCAACAATGGTTTGTGCTAAGCTGTATTGAGCAAACACATATCTCTTCCAAATGAAGTCATGCCTGATTCTCAACCCATGTGCTGTGATTGATAATGAGACGCATCTGAGCCAAATGAAGCCTTGATGGTTTTCAAACAAAGTTGAGTTTCCAAAAAATTCAACAAAACTTGGAAACATGGACTTTACCATACAACAATTTTTTGTTGGCTTGGCTCAATTTCCAGGGACTGGATGACTAATGTATACTTAATATTTCCCCTCAAGTTACAGCATCAGTACTTCACTACCATGCCAATACTATGTTAAGGGTAGACTGTCAAACATAAAACGAAATTTGTTAATGTTTGCTGTTCACTTTCAGAACTCATCAGCACCAAGAGACCAGAGTGATGTAGAGAATGAAGAGGACTCTGATTCTGAGTATACACCAGACACTGATGATGATACCGAGGACAGTGACAGTAATGACAGTGAGGTGCTTGAAGGTATAATATCTTATTGTGGACTATTTTGTTCAAGATGGTCCGTGTATCGGATTGACATTCATAGCCGTTCATACTGCTTGGATTCAGTGCTTGACTTTTGTGTTTATTTTTAAACATGATGCAGGATTCAACTTGTGACTGAAACATGAGTATACAAAAATGAGCTCAATAAAACTGAAAAACTAAACTTATCTATAGTATGTTGTATACTTGATTGATTTTATCCATCAGTTCACAGTCTGCCTGAAAAACCACTTGTCCTCAGCCCCTCAGTGCCAGTACAAGAAAAGCAAAAGGTTTGTGTTTGACTGTGTCTAATGGACTACTACCATGTAAAATTTGCAAAATAATCAAATTCATCATCAGAACAACTTGATTTGAAAAAGGTATTATTAGTAATAAACTAGATTGTAAGCATTCTGTTTCATGAGCCAATCAAATGTAATACAAAGTGACCTGTTTTCCTATTAATCTGTTAACAGGAACTTTCAGTATATAAACCCAGATACCTGAGGAGAAAAGATCATGAGGAGGAATCTCAGCATGTGGCAGTTATTGACAGTGACGCTGAAGTTCTTGAATTTAAAGGTAACATCAAAAATCAAAAGCCTGCTAAAAAAGTTTTAAAAAATTATTAACTTGCTGAGATATGATGATCTTTGGAAAGGTGTCATGTGCATCCGCCTACCCGTTTCTAGAAGTAATTTTGGCATGGTCTTGTCTAAATATGGTTCAACACAGTGAGCTTTTGAATCTGGTCACACACATCTCCTATATACTGCATTGTATGTCTACTTTACACGGGTCCACACTGCAATGGTCTGAATCTGGTCAAACTCATCTCCTATTATTGCATTGTATGTCTACTTTACATGGGTCCACACTGCAATGGTCTGAATCTGGTCAAACTCATCTCTATTTACTGCATTGTATGACTACTTTACACGGGTCCACACTGCAATGGTCTGAATCTGGTCAAACTCATCTCCTATTATTGCATTGTACGTCTACTTTACACGGGTCCACACTGCAATGGTCTGAATCTGGTCAAACTCATCTCCTATTAACTGCATTGTATGTTTACTTTACATGGGTCCACACTGCAATGGTCTGAATCTGGTCACACACATATCCTTTTTACTGCATGTATGTCTACTTTACACGGGTCCACACTGCAATGGTCTGAATCTGGTCACACACATATCCTTTTTACTGCATGTATGTCTACTTTACATGGGTCCACACTGCAATGGTCTGAATCTGGTCAAACTCATCTCCTATTAACTGCATTGTATGTTTACTTTACATGGGTCCACACTGCAATGGTCTGAATCTGGTCACACACATATCCTTTTTACTGCATGTATGTCTACTTTACACGGGTCCACACTGCAATGGTCTGAATCTGGTCAACACATATCCTTTTTACTGCATGTATGTCTACTTTACACAGGTCCACACTGCAATGGCCTGAATCTGGTCAAACTCATCTCCTATTTACTGCATTGTATGTCTACTTTACATGGGTCCATACTGCAATGGTCTGAATCTGGACGGGTCCACACTGCAATGGTCTGAATCTGGTCAAACTCATCTCCTATTTACTGCATTATAAGTCTACTTTACACGGGTCCACACTGCAATGGTCTGAATCTGGTCAAACTCATCTCCTATTTACTGCATTGTAAGTCTACTTTACACGGGTCCACACTGCAATGGTCTGAATGTGGTCAAACTCATCTCCTATTTACTGCATTGTAAGTCTACTTTACACGGGTCCACACTGCAATGGTCTGAATCTGGTCAAACTCATCTCCATTAACTGCATTGTATGTCTACTTTACACGGGTCCATATTGCAATGGTTTGAATCTGGTCGCACTCATTTCCAGTCCTATTTACTGCATTGTATGTCTACTTTACACGGGTCCACACTGCAATGGCCTGAATCTGGTGAAACTCATCTCCTATTTACTGCATTGTAAGTCTACTTTACACGGGTCCACACTGCAATGGTCTGAATCTGGTCAAACTCATCTCCCATTAACTGCATTGTATGTCTACTTTACCCGGGCCCACATTGCAATGGTCTGATTCTGGTCAAACTCATCTCCTATTATTGCATTGTATGACTACTTTACACAGGTCCACACTGCAATGGTCTGAATCTGGTCAAACTCATCTCCTATTAACTGCATTGTATGTTTACTTTACATGGGTCCACACTGCAATGGTCTGAATCTGGTCACACACATATCCTTTTTACTGCATGTATGTTTACTTTACATGGGTCCACACTGCAATGGTCTGAATCTGGTCACACACATATCCTTTTTACTGCATTGTATGTCTACTTTTCAAGGGTCCAAACTGCAATGGCTTGAATCTGGTCAAACTCATCTCCTATTTACTGCATTGTAAGTCTACTTTACACGGGTCCACACTGCAATGGTCTGAATCTGATCGCACTCATCTCCAGTCCTTTTTACTGCATTGTATGTCTACTTTACATATGGGTCCACACTGCAATGGCCTGAATCTGGTCACACTCATCTCCTATTTACTGCATTGTATGTCTACTTTACATGGGTCCATACTGCAATGGTCTGAATGTGGACGGGTCCACACTGCAATGGTCTGAATCTGGTCAAACTCATCTCCTATTTACTGCATTATAAGTCTACTTTACACAGGTCCACACTGCAATGGTCTGAATCTGGTCACACACATCGCCTATTTACTGCATTGTATGTCTACTTTACATGGGTCCACACTGCAATGGTTTGAATCTGGTCGCACTCATTTCCAGTCCTATTTACTGCATTGTATGTCTACTTTACACGGGTCCACACTGCAATGGCCTGAATCTGGTCAAACTCATCTCCTATTTCCTGCATTGTAAGTCTACTTTACACGGGTCCACACTGCAATGGTCTGAATGTGGTCAAACTCATCTCCATTAACTGCATTGTATGTCTACTTTACACGGGTCCATATTGCAATGGTCTGAATCTGGTCAAACTCATCTCCTATTAACTGCATTGTATGTCTACTTTACCCGGGCCCACATTGCAATGGTCTGATTCTGGTCAAACTCATCTCCTATTATTGCATTGTATGACTACTTTACACGGGTCCACACTGCAATGGTCTGAATCTGTCACACTCATCTCCTATTTACTGCATTGTAAGTCTACTTTACACGGGTCCACACTGCAATGGTCTGAATGTGGTAAAACTCATCTCCCATTAACTGCATTGTATACTTTACCCGGGCCCACATTGCAATGGTCTGATTCTGGTCAAACTCATCTCCTATTATTGCATTGTATTACTACTTTACACAGGTCCACACTGCAATGGTCTGAATCTGGTCAAACTCATCTCCTATTAACTGCATTGTATGTTTACTTTACATGGGTCCACACTGCAATGGTCTGAATCTGGTCACACACATATCCTTTTTACTGCATGTATGTCTACTTTACAAGGGTCCACACTGCAATGGTCTGAATCTGGTCACACACATATCCTTTTTACTGCATGTATGTCTACTTTACATGGGTCCACACTGCAATGGTCTGAATCTGGTCAAACTCATCTCCTATTAACTGCATTGTATGTTTACTTTACATGGGTCCACACTGCAATGGTCTGAATCTGGTCACACACTATCCTTTTTACTGCATGTATGTTTACTTTACATGGGTCCACACTGCAATGGTCTGAATCTGGTCACACACATATCCTTTTTACTGCATTGTATGTCTACTTTTCAAGGGTCCAAACTGCAATGGCTTGAATCTGGTCAAACTCATCTCCTATTTACTGCATTGTAAGTCTACTTTACACGGGTCCACACTGCAATGGCCTGAATCTGGTCACACTCATCTCCTATTTACTGCATTGTATGTCTACTTTTTACGAGTCCACACTGCAATGGTCTGAATCTGATCGCACTCATCTCCAGTCCTTTTTACTGCATTGTATGTCTACTTTACATGGGTCCACACTGCAATGGCCTGAATCTGATGGTCACACTCATCTCCTATTTACTGCATTGTATGTCTACTTTACATGGGTCCATACTGCAATGGTCTGAATGTGGACGGGTCCACACTGCAATGGTCTGAATCTGGTCAAACTCATCTCCTATTTACTGCATTATAAGTCTACTTTACACAGGTCCACACTGCAATGGTCTGAATCTGGTCACACACACATCGCCTATTTACTGCAAATTGTATGTCTACTTTACATGGGTCCACACTGCAATGGTTTGAATCTGGTCGCACTCATTTCCAGTCCTATTTACTGCATTGTATGTCTACTTTACATGGGTCCACACTGCAATGGCCTGAATCTGGTCAAACTCATCTCCTATTTACTGCATTATAAGTCTACTTTACACAGGTCCACACTGCAATGGTCTGAATCTGGTCACACACATCGCCTATTTACTGCATTGTATGTCTACTTTACATGGGTCCACACTGCAATGGTTTGAATCTGGTCGCACTCATTTCCAGTCCTATTTACTGCATTGTATGTCTACTTTACACGGGTCCACACTGCAATGGCCTGAATCTGGTCAAACTCATCTCCTATTTCCTGCATTGTAAGTCTACTTTACACGGGTCCACACTGCAATGGTCTGAATGTGGTCAAACTCATCTCCCATTAACTGCATTGTATGTCTACTTTACACGGGTCCATATTGCAATGGTCTGAATCTGGTCAAACTCATCTCCTATTAACTGCATTGTATGTCTACTTTACCCGGGCCCACATTGCAATGGTCTGATTCTGGTCAAACTCATCTCCTATTATTGCATTGTATGACTACTTTACACGGGTCCACACTGCAATGGTCTGAATCTGTCACACTCATCTCCTATTTACTGCATTGTAAGTCTACTTTACACGGGTCCACACTGCAATGGTCTGAATGTGGTAAAACTCATCTCCCATTAACTGCATTGTATACTTTACCCGGGCCCACATTGCAATGGTCTGATTCTGGTCAAACTCATCTCCTATTATTGCATTGTATTACTACTTTACACAGGTCCACACTGCAATGGTCTGAATCTGGTCAAACTCATCTCCTATTAACTGCATTGTAGTTTACTTTACATGGGTCCACACTGCAATGGTCTGAATCTGGTCACACACATATCCTTTTTACTGCATGTATGTCTACTTTACAAGGGTCCACACTGCAATGGTCTGAATCTGGTCACACACATATCCTTTTTACTGCATGTATGTCTACTTTACATGGGTCCACACTGCAATGGTCTGAATCTGGTCAAACTCATCTCCTATTAACTGCATTGTATGTTTACTTTACATGGGTCCACACTGCAATGGTCTGAATCTGGTCACACACATATCCTTTTTACTGCATGTATGTTTACTTTACATGGGTCCACACTGCAATGGTCTGAATCTGGTCACACACATATCCTTTTTACTGCATTGTATGTCTACTTTTCAAGGGTCCAAACTGCAATGGCTTGAATCTGGTCAAACTCATCTCCTATTTACTGCATTGTAAGTCTACTTTACACGGGTCCACACTGCAATGGCCTGAATCTGGTCACACTCATCTCCTATTTACTGCATTGTATGTCTACTTTTTACGAGTCCACACTGCAATGGTCTGAATCTGATCGCACTCATCTCCAGTCCTTTTTACTGCATTGTATGTCTACTTTACATGGGTCCACACTGCAATGGCCTGAATCTGATGGTCACACTCATCTCCTATTTACTGCATTGTATGTCTACTTTACATGGGTCCATACTGCAATGGTCTGAATGTGGACGGGTCCACACTGCAATGGTCTGAATCTGGTCAAACTCATCTCCTATTTACTGCATTATAAGTCTACTTTACACAGGTCCACACTGCAATGGTCTGAATCTGGTCACACACATCGCCTATTTACTGCAAATTGTATGTCTACTTTACATGGGTCCACACTGCAATGGTTTGAATCTGGTCGCACTCATTTCCAGTCCTATTTACTGCATTGTATGTCTACTTTACATGGGTCCACACTGCAATGGCCTGAATCTGGTCAAACTCATCTCCTATTTCCTGCATTGTAAGTCTACTTTACACGGGTCCACACTGCAATGGTCTGAATGTGGTCAAACTCATCTCCCATTAACTGCATTGTATGTCTACTTTACACGGGTCCATATTGCAATGGTCTGAATCTGGTCAAACTCATCTCCTATTAACTGCATTGTATGTCTACTTTACCCGGGCCCACATTGCAATGGTCTGATTCTGGTCAAACTCATCTCCTATTATTGCATTGTATGACTACTTTACACGGGTCCACACTGCAATGGTCTGAATCTGTCACACTCATCTCCTATTTACTGCATTGTACGTCTACTTTACATGGGTCCACACTGCAATGGTCTGAATCTGGTCAAACTCATTTCCTATTTACTGCATTGTAAGTCTACTTTACATGGGTCCATACTGCAATGGTCTGAATCTGGTCAAACTCATTTCCTATTATTGCATTGTATGTCTACTTTATACAGGTCCACACTGCAATGGTCTGAATCTGGTCACACACTCCTATTTACTGCATTGTATGTCTACTTTACACGGGTCCACACTGCAATGGTCTGAATCTGTCACACTCATCTCCTATTTACTGCATTGTACGTCTACTTTACACGGGTCCACACTGCAATGGTCTGAATCTGGTCAAACTCATCTCCTATTTACTGCATTGTATGTCTACTTTACCCGGGCCCACATTGCAATGGTCTGATTCTGGTCAAACTCATCTCCTATTATTGCATTGTATGACTACTTTACACAGGTCCACACTGCAATGGTCTGAATCTGGTCAAACTCATCTCCTATTAACTGCATTGTATGTTTACTTTACATGGGTCCACACTGCAATGGTCTGAATCTGGTCACACACATATCCTTTTTACTGCATGTATGTCTACTTTACAAGGGTCCACACTGCAATGGTCTGAATCTGGTCACACACATATCCTTTTTACTGCATGTATGTCTACTTTACATGGGTCCACACTGCAATGGTCTGAATCTGGTCAAACTCATCTCCTATTAACTGCATTGTATGTTTACTTTACATGGGTCCACACTGCAATGGTCTGAATTTGGTCACACACATATCCTTTTTACTGCATGTATGTTTACTTTACATGGGTCCACACTGCAATGGTCTGAATCTGGTCACACACATATCCTTTTTACTGCATTGTATGTCTACTTTTCAAGGGTCCAAACTGCAATGGCTTGAATCTGGTCAAACTCATCTCCTATTTACTGCATTGTAAGTCTACTTTACACGGGTCCACACTGCAATGGTCTGAATCTGATCGCACTCATCTCCAGTCCTTTTTACTGCATTGTATGTCTACTTTACATATGGGTCCACACTGCAATGGCCTGAATCTGGTCACACTCATCTCCTATTTACTGCATTGTATGTCTACTTTTTACGAGTCCACACTGCAATGGTCTGAATCTGATCGCACTCATCTCCAGTCCTTTTTACTGCATTGTATGTCTACTTTACATGGGTCCACACTGCAATGGCCTGAATCTGATGGTCACACTCATCTCCTATTTACTGCATTGTATGTCTACTTTACATGGGTCCATACTGCAATGGTCTGAATGTGGACGGGTCCACACTGCAATGGTCTGAATCTGGTCAAACTCATCTCCTATTTACTGCATTATAAGTCTACTTTACACAGGTCCACACTGCAATGGTCTGAATCTGGTCACACACACATCGCCTATTTACTGCAAATTGTATGTCTACTTTACATGGGTCCACACTGCAATGGTTTGAATCTGGTCGCACTCATTTCCAGTCCTATTTACTGCATTGTATGTCTACTTTACATGGGTCCACACTGCAATGGCCTGAATCTGGTCAAACTCATCTCCTATTTCCTGCATTGTAAGTCTACTTTACACGGGTCCACACTGCAATGGTCTGAATGTGGTCAAACTCATCTCCCATTAACTGCATTGTATGTCTACTTTACAGGGGTCCATATTGCAATGGTCTGAATCTGGTCAAACTCATCTCCTATTAACTGCATTGTATGTCTACTTTACCCGGGCCCACATTGCAATGGTCTGATTCTGGTCAAACTCATCTCCTATTATTGCATTGTATGACTACTTTACACGGGTCCACACTGCAATGGTCTGAATCTGTCACACTCATCTCCTATTTACTGCATTGTACGTCTACTTTACATGGGTCCACACTGCAATGGTCTGAATCTGGTCAAACTCATTTCCTATTTACTGCATTGTAAGTCTTCTTTACATGGGTCCATACTGCAATGGTCTGAATCTGGTCAAACTCATTTCCTATTATTGCATTGTATGTCTACTTTATACAGGTCCACACTGCAATGGTCTGAATCTGGTCACACACTCCTATTTACTGCATTGTATGTCTACTTTACACGGGTCCACACTGCAATGGTCTGAATCTGTCACACTCATCTCCTATTTACTGCATTGTACGTCTACTTTACACGGGTCCACACTGCAATGGTCTGAATCTGGTCAAACTCATCTCCTATTTACTGCATTGTATGTCTACTTTACATGGGTCCACACTGCAATGGTCAGAATCTGGTCACACTCATCCCATTTTCTTAGAGAAAGCTATTGAAAAAAGGGTTGTCTCCTCAGGTGATCAGAACATTAGGCATCATTTCTGTCTGTGAATCCTTTGATTGCATTTTGGTTTTGCCTGCATTGTAAGTCTTCTTTACATGGGTCCATACTGCAATGGTCTGAATCTGGTCAAACTCATTTCCTATTATTGCATTGTATGTCTACTTTATACAGGTCCACACTGCAATGGTCTGAATCTGGTCACACACTCCTATTTACTGCATTGTATGTCTACTTTACACGGGTCCACACTGCAATGGTCTGAATCTGTCACACTCATCTCCTATTTACTGCATTGTACGTCTACTTTACACGGGTCCACACTGCAATGGTCTGAATCTGGTCAAACTCATCTCCTATTTACTGCATTGTATGTCTACTTTACATGGGTCCACACTGCAATGGTCTGAATCTGGTCACACTCATCCCATTTTCTTAGAGAAAGCTATTGAAAAAAGGGTTGTCTCCTCAGGTGATCAGAACATTAGGCATCATTTCTGTCTGCGAATCCTTTGATTGCATTTTGGTTTTGCCAGCAAAGGAATGAGATAAATGAACTGGCAAAATTAAATCCTAAAAGAACTCATTTGTTAATAATTAATAGTGTTATTGTTTGGGTTTTTTTCTATACAGATTCAGCTTCTTCTGAGAGTGTTAACTATGTCCGCTCATACGAAAAGCGCCAGGCTTGCTTGTATTGTGGTGTGCTTGTAGCAAAGGCAGCAAGACATCTCAAGGCCATTCACTTAGAGGAGGAAGATGTTAAAGTTGCTGTCAACCGAGAAAAACATGCCAGAGGAGGAAACAAACGGACTTTAGATTTTGAAAAGCTTCGTCTCAAGGGAAACTTTTATCATAACATGACTGTCATAAATACAGGTGAAGGTAACTTAATTGTTCTTCACAACCCTCCACATGGCCAGGAATGTAAAGCAAGTGATTACTTACCTTGTCCATTGTGTCTTGGGTTTGTTGTGAAGTCAGCTTTATGGAAACACAAACAGAAATGCCCCTTCAGAACCAGAACCAGCAATACGAGTACTAATGAAGACACTAGCAGTGATACCAAGGAAGTACACCGCAATATTAAACAAGACAGCCTTATGATTATGCAGCCCTTTATGCAAAACATAGGAGACAAGCTCTTTCATCAAGCCATATTGTCAAAAATGGCACATGATGACATTTCCATGGCGGTTAAAGGGGACAAACTTATATTGGAATTGGGAAAAACGCTACTTGATAAAGTAGGCTCAACAAAGTCACAGTATATATCTCAAAGGTTGCGTCAACTTGGTCGCCTGTTATTAAAGCTGCGGGTAATGGTTGAAGGCAGCATCACTCTATCTGATTTCTTGAAACCTCAGAATTTTGATTTTGTGGTGATGCAGGTGTTGGAAATGGCTGAGAAGAAAGAAGGAGGAGATGGCACACCAATAATGAGAATTCCCTCCCTTTCTCTCAAGCTGGGGTATTCACTTAAGAAGTGTGCCCTTATTTTGCAAGGCATTGCACTGCGTCAGAAAGATAATGGTCTGCTAGAGGACTGCAAGTTGTACCTTCAACTTCATGAGAGCGAATGGAGTGAAAGAGTGTCCACACATGCCTTGAATTCAATGATCAGTAAAAAGCGCAATCAGCCTGAAATGCTACCACTGACATGTGACCTGATGAAACTTCGCCAGTTCATAGAGAAAGAGCTTGATCATTGTATCAAGGTTCTTCAGCGTTCTCCCTCAGCAGAAACTTGGACAGGTTTGGTAGAGATTTGTTTATCCAGATTGATCGTCTTCAATAAACGACGTGGAGGAGAAGCAGCACGAATGCTCCTAAAAGACTATGAGGAGAGACCAATATGGCAGCATTTTGCAAATGAAGAAGTTGTGAATTCTCTCAGTAATCTTGAGAAGAAGTTGAGTAACAGGTAAGGGTACTTTAAATTGGGCCAATTGTTAACAAAATGTAAGCCTCATCCAAGGCGGTTGCACTATTCACATAAAATGTTTTGTGCTATACCAACTGAGTTTGCTGCCAGCGGAGTGCTGTTGGGCCAGGTTGAAGCATCACATATACCTGCCAGTCCCATGGCCCAGTGTACTGCTTGAGTATATAGTATGTACAAGTATGTGTGTACACATAGGCCATACAGTCATTGTACGCCCTGTACCTACATATACATAACAATTTTCACTTTCTGGGCAGTGTTTAATTACACTGTTTTAGTATAAATGTGTACTCTCATAATTTGCGCTGATTACCAGTGGAAATGATAAAGAAAATCATAAGCTTGAATTTACAGAAGGAATAAGGCTCCATTACACCATAGACTTCACCACATCGTAATTTGTTCATGAGCAGCTACTCATGGGCATTCAAAAGCAGTATAAAATATACACAGTTTAATCAATAAAAAATATACTAAAGGAAAACAATATTTTAACATATTTTTTAACATTTGTTATGGTGTAGCCAAACACCATTATTACTGAGTACGTCTCGCATTAATTGAAATACTATTGGATACATGTAGCAGTACTGATGCTTTTTCATTTTGTTCTTAACAGGTTGGACATACTCCAAATACGGGGCAAGAGGGGTAGGACGGTACCAGTTTTGCTCACAAAAGATGTGAAAGGGGCAATCGAAGTCCTTATTCATGAGAGAGCTGCTGCTGGTGTCAATCCAGATAACCCATATCTATTTGCACGGCCAAGGAACTCCTTGCAGCCTGTCAGGGGCTGGGATTGTCTCCGATCCACCGCCCAACATGCAAACTTGAAAAACCCTTCAACAGTAACCAGCACAAAGCTGCGAAAATATATAGCAACAGTCTCACAAGTGATCGACTTAAATGGAAGTGAACTTGATTGGCTGGCTAGACATCTCGGCCATGATATCCAGGTACATCGCGAGTTTTATCGCAAGCATGATGCAACGCTAGAACTTACCAAGGTCAGCAAGTTACTCTTAGCAGCAGATCGAGGACAAATATCTAAGTTTGCTGGTAAAAAACTTGATGATATCAATATTGACGGTAAGAAATAGTTTGATTTTTGAATTAGGGGGCCTAAAGACTCAGTCTTCGTCTTCTACTGTACATACACTTTTCAGTTTGTTCCTATTTATTGCTATCATTTCCAATGTACATGAAACATTACTGAACTTAATATGTTTTAAACTTGTCTATAGTGAAGCTCACATTCAGTTAAATTCGTGAGTTAAACACAGCAGCTCCAAAAAAAGAAATTTGGTAAATGATTGCATTCATCTCAGAGTCATCAGTACCCTTTTAAATTGTATGCTCTAATAAACTCAGTATAGATAAAACACACACACAATTTGATATTTACATTGTACACTAGATATGAGCAAAGTTGTATAGTTAAAAGCATTGGAACTGTCTCAATTCTTTTTTAAGTCTCAGAATTAATTACATTTTTTTAACCAGAGTTTGCTGCTGAGGAATCATCAGATGATGACGATGACGCTTATGACAGTGAGTTGCAATTTTTAGTCTCTTTGTATTGACAATTCTACAAATATTGACTGCTTCGAGTTGCTATTCTGAGATTCCCCAGATTCAGTGATCCCTAGAGCGTTCTATTTTTCCTCAGCTTCGCCTCGAGAAAGCAGAACGCACCAAGGATCACCTCGGGAGTCGTAGTTTGAACCATAGCACAAGTAAAAGCACTCAATATTTGTTTTAATATCACCCCAAACATTTATTGTGCCTAGATGTCTAGGTACTAGAAGCTGCTGTTGCTATTGGTATAGTACATTAGTTGTTATGGGATAGTAGGCCTACATTGGTTGCTACGGGTAAAGTACCTTGTTAGCTGCGTGTACAGCGAGTCACGTTCGCACGGTTTCTAGTAAAAAATAAGACATGTCATGTGATGCGCTCAAAACCAATCAAAAGTCAGAAAAAGGGGTAGTATAATGATTAATTGTTATACATTTTTATCATCTCGCAAGCTTGAATCCTCAATCCATGATTGGTTAACAGCTGCACAATATAATCGTATTGCACTGCTGAAAAACATTTTGCTCAATGCATATTAACTCTTATAGTGCCAGCTTATTTTTTCCGTTTTGAACCTAAATTTATCATATTGCCCATTTTTTGTAGGTTTTTCGAAATTCTGTAAAAAAAAGTTTCAACAATTTCCTTCTCACCAAACTTAATTTGATGACCATAGTCAGTCTCGGACTGACGATTTTGTGATTGGTACATCCCAAAATCAATGGTATTTCCTAAGTGATAATGCCCTCTCGTGATAACATGTATATAATGGGTTGTACATGTACGATTGAAGACACTTATTGAGTACACAAAATAGATTGTACATGTATGATAATGGCATTTTCGCAATACATCAACTAGATTGTACATGAACAATCTTAGCCCTGAAAGAGTTAATGCTGTACTTCTAATATATAATCACAACTTTCAAAAAGCTTGCCATTTGAGGCATTTATATGCTAAACTTATTGCAATAAAGACTTGCACAGCATATCACTGATTGAGTAAGAAGTGAGTACCTCAATGTCAATTTTGTCATACATCATAGTTTCACCAAACATTAGGTTGCATTTAATCAATGTTACAATATGATGTTATGATTAAAAAAATCTGTTGGGATTTGATCATAAAGATGGAAAGTTCAAGACCCCTTAATTATATGTACCAGCCATCTGCTCTATATTTGCAACTATAAGTACAAAAATCCTGCAGAATATAAACACCCATTACACTCATTGAGATTTAACTTGACGAAGTGCATTTAATTCTGTTTTTCTCAGAACTAACAAGTCAAGATCAAGATTCTACAAATACTGCTTCTGAGAAGGTATTTGTCAACAATTCTATTTTTCAATTGTTGAGTTTAAAACCTGTACAATGGCCACAGCAGACCACTTGCTTACTTATTTTAAATTTTGAGCAATTTCTTTAGTCAATAAAATGGAGAACATGTGCTAACTGCTGCTGCCAACAGTTCTAACTCAAGTGCAGTTGAAAAATTTACTTTTTATCATTGTAAAATCCAATTTAATGCATGTCATTCTTTAAAAAAACAAAATATAGCAGATCATTTTACAATACGGTAATGTTTAATTTGATACTTTTCAGGTTCAGGATCCAATGGCTGGTCCATCAACAGGTAATTAACTGTCATTTGTTTTAATTGCAAAACCAAGTGTTCAACTGTAGGCAAAAGATAAACCCTCCTTTCTGGCCCTTTTGAGTTAGTTATGTGTTAATCATACAAGCGCTAACAAAGCGCACAACTAAAAAGACATTATATCCTTAACTTCGCCCCAGAGGAGGTAGTTGCTAAGGATAATTTATGGTTAACAACATCAGGAAGATGGGATGGGGTGGTAGGAGCGACACTCTACCCATAAATTTTTTAATATTGCATCTTTTTTTCTAAAATTTATCTAGGGAAGTATTGCAACAACAATTGTGATAAGGGGTCATTCAGTTTGAATTTGGTTTACACCTTTTAACATTATTTCAGTAATTGTGTTGACTTTATAACAAAACTTCCACTTGTTTTTGATGTCCCTCCCCTCCCAATTTGGTAGTAATAAGTCATTAGATAGTTCAAAATGGCTGCCATATCTGGCAGCCATCTCGTATTTTGTGTTTTTTTAAATACTTAGAAATGTCAACCACGCCTCATTGCACCCTGGTCCCTGAAAGCTGGTGATACTATCAATTTCAAAGTGGACAGTCAAACTTAAATATAAAATTTTCCTCAAAGTGGGATAAACTAACAATTTTAGCATAATGAGTGGTAATTATCCCAGTATTAAACTATAATTTCATCGTATTGATTATGTCAAAAAGAAGAAGTGTGCAAGGTTTTATATATAGCATGTGGAAAACAAAAAATGGGCAAAGATTTATCTCTAATGACAGATTTTTGAAAATGCTTTATGTCAACATGCAGAATTTGGTGAAATCAACATTTGTGACAGGTTTCATAAAAATCATTCAAGAATTTTTGAAAACTATGCCACTCCTTAGTCCCCATATGTAAAGAAGAGAAAAAAAAAAAAAAAAAAAAAACCCTGCTCCTAATAGGATTATAAAAGATATTATGGGTTATGCCTATGTTTTGCCAATAAGCAAGCATTATTCTCAGATGACCCCAATAAGATAAACAAATCAACTGATTGACTTTTTGGCACAGCTCAAACTGTTTTTATTACCAAACAGACACTGGTCAATGACCAATTTAGCAAAATATGGTACCTGAAAGAGAACAAATCAAGGGGCAGCTTGCCCCAAAAACATTTTACCAGGCATGGGGGCAGCTTGCCGCATGCAAGAGGGGGCAGCTTGCCCAGCCTCCATAAAACACTACTACAAAAAATTCACATAATGGCATAAGCCTACAATGCTTAAATGCTTGACATAGATAACAAAGGGGGCAGCTTGCCCAGCCTCTTTACAACAATAACGCAGCAGTGTTTTTTAAACTTTGATATAATGACACAAATGCCTACAAGGCCTAAAGTGATTCCACTGTTGGTAGATGCAGTCGGAGAACATAAATCAGCCCCACGTGAACTAGAGGGTGCTGTCAGTGTTACCAAATTAAACAATACAACCTTAACATTTTTAGACTAACCCCCATTCATTTGTTTGACCCCAGGCAGTGGTCGTCCACTTCCCTAGAAAATAATCTACCTGTAAAAGAAACAACTAAGCAATAACCTACAAGTATAGAGGGATCAGATAAATAGAGAAATATAATGGTGTGGTGGCAACCCACAGACCGCTTAAATTTATAAGACAACAATGTTGTATCCATCAGCCTTTGCGTGAAGTAAACAGCATTTTTGCTGGATCCACATTCCAATCTAATTGGTCCAAGATCCACACAAGCAATTTACGTAAAGGTCAGCCCTGCAGCCCGGGAAAGAGGCAGCTAGCCTTTTTAGCTTTCGTCCTGCCCATGGGTCGCCGCCAAGGCTTGTTTAAAGAAATAAGGCTGAGCCCTAAATAGGGGATCACGGCTGAGCTGACTTGGGGTCTCTGCGCCGAATAAAGAATTTGATCGTTTATGCGATAAAATGGATTATTATGAGGATTAAGGAAAAAAAACAATCTCTTTTCTTACACACTTTTGCAGAGTTGATACGGCCTAAAAAATCTACCAAAAAGACACCCTGGACAGCGGCAGAAAGAAAAGCCATCCACCAGTCTCTGGGGTCTTACATCCGAACAAACAAGCTTGTGAAGAGGCAAGGTCAGCTCATCCAAATGTACTCCATAAGAGAGAATGGAAATCAATCAAGTACTGGGTGAAAAACCATTTAGTTACTCTAAGCCGCAGGTAGCAACAAACGATGCAATTCATAACAAATAAGGCACAAAAAGGCACCTTGCTCAAACAGTATAAAATCTTAAAATGGGGGTTTAGATTGCTCTTTAAGGTAGTGTTTAAAGCTTATTGTTACTAAAACATCGTTATTTACTTTTGTGTTTGCGAAAGTAAACATGTATCGCCAACATTCCTGTAGTATTTTACTAAGTTGATAAGCTGTACTGGTATGTTGTAGCTGAAGTTTCCTAATTAAAATCCCTTTTTACAATTTTTTGCTAAGTTTATTACTGCAGAGTCAAGGAGACAAGTAAGTTGTCTCATCAACATTCATGTAGTATTTTACTAAGTTGATAGGCTGTACTGGAATGTTGCAGTTGGACTTTCCTAATTAAAACCTATTTAACTTTGTGCTCAGCTTATTACTGGAGAGTCCAGGAGATAAGTAAGTTGTCTTATCAACATTCATGTAGTATTTTACTACTAAGTTGATAGGCTGTACTGGAATGTTGTAGTTGAACTTTCCTAATTAAAACCTATTTTACTTTCTGCTTAGCTTAATACTGGAGAGTCGAGGAGATAAGTAAGTTGTCTTATCAACATTCATGTAGTATTTTACTAAGTTGATAGGCTGTACTGGAATGTTGTAGTTGAACTTTCCTAACTAAAACCTATTTTAATTTCTGCTTAGCTTATTACTGGAGAGTCCAGGAGATAAGTAAGTTGTCTCATCAACATTCATGTAGTATTTTACTAAGTTGATAGGCTGTACTGGAATGTTGTAGTTGAACTTTCCTAATTAAAACCTATTTTACTTTCTGCTAAGCTTATTACTGGAGAGTCCAGGAGATAAGTAAGTTGTCTTGTCAACATTCATGTAGTATTTTACTAAGTTGATAGGCTGTACTGGAATGTTGTAGTTGAACTTTCCTAACTAAAACCTATTTTACTTTATGCTTAGCTTATTACTGGAGAGTCCAGGAGATAAGTAAGTTGTCTTATCAACATTCATGTAGTATTTTACTAAGTTGATAGGCTGTACTGGAATGTTGCAGTTGAACTTTCCTTATTAAAACCTATTTTACTTTATGCTTAGCTTATTACTGGAGAGTCCAGGAGATAAGTAAGTTGTCTTATCAACATTCATGTAGTATTTTACTAAGTTGATAGGCTGTACTGGAATGTTGCAGTTGAACTTTCCTTATTAAAACCTATTTTACTTTATGCTTAGCTTATTACTGGAGAGTCCAGGAGATAAGTAATTTGTCTTATCAACATTCATGTAGTATTTTACTAAGTTGATAGGCTGTACTGGAATGTTGCAGTTGAACTTTCCTTATTAAAACCTATTTTAATTTCTGCTAAGCTCATTACTGGATGGTCCAGGAGGTAAGTAAGTTGATAGGCTGCACTGGAATGTTTTAAAATGCTTTAAAAGTGGGTGGTTTTTGAGTTGTTTATTGTAGTTGAAACTATCATGTATAGTTAATTTTTTAACATCAATTCAATTCAATACAATTTTATTCAATTTATCATTTCAACTCAATTCCATTCAATAATAGGCATTTAGAATTACTGAGTCTCATGTTTCTCAAAGAAAAAGTTGTTGACAATCAACCGCCATGGCAAACAGATAACTGTTTAAAAGAATGTCTTAGGAAGGATGAATAAAAGTACTCTTTTATATTGTATTTTGTAAATAACTAATTTGTTGCTGTTCATCTGTTGTAAACAGGGAAGGTTCATAAATCACAGAAAGCTGCAGTCCACTTAATATACACTTTAATATAAACTGAAATATAGAAATTAGAAAATCGAATTCAATGTAATGCATTTTTTTGTCATGTGTGCTGTGACACACCACCTTAGACCATTATGTGCAGTGCATACACAAAGATTCTACCTAATTGTATGATGTTGAGACACATCACCTGATAGTGATGTGCGAAATTAACTGTAGATCATGTGCTCTCTGTACCTTAACCAAAACGGTACGTTCCAGCCACAGAGTATGTACATGATCTTGTTTTAAAATACCTTTGGTTTGTTGTGACCCTTTACGTCACTCATTAACAAAATAATTCCAACATAACTGAAATCGCACGTAAGCTGCCAGGCCGAAAAGCATATTGCGCCACAATTAGTGAGTTCATTAAGGACATTCACAAGCACATTACGGATCCGCCTTTTAAAACTCAACCCGAGTGAGCCTTCTGTTCACTCGGGTTGGAAAACATCCTTTTCAGAAAGAAGGCCTGGGAGATTAAGATTCTTATCACCGCTAATCCTATTATAACCATCTTGGGAAGGTGGACAGTAGCCCTGCCTAAAGAATTCAGTCATATTTTGTAAAGCAAAGTTTCACAATCTGAGTAAAAAACGTTGTTAAAATAATATCCTGCGAAAACTGTTACCTTATTTTCTTTTTTGAACCGTGAAAATTAACCCCAAAACGGCCGAGAACGATCTTTTACCTGAGTGTTTTGATGTCCGGTGCAAGTCTTATACGTGCGCATTGATAACTATCGGCTTTAACTGCAGTCCGTCATAGCTAACCATGTAGGACCTTGTTCTCTGCTCCAATGGTTAATTTAGAAGTGTTACCAACTGTTGGTAGACTTCAAACTTTATAGTAAAAATACACGAAAACAAAGTGGTTGACAGAAATTACCATCTTTTAAGTTTAAAATGTTACTATTGTTGATTCGTTGTTTTGGCTAGACAGTATACAGCAACGATCACAGTGGCGGATTTTTATTGGTGTGATTAGTCTCAAGCGCGTACTCCAGTCATAAGACATCCTGTTTATCGGCGCTTTATTCACTTTCTTCGTTTTTCTACTATCGTAAGGACAGTAAAACAGAAATGCGTTGCTAAATTTTATAAGGAAAAATGGCGGGGAAAATCGGTGTCGGCTGCCGTGTTCAAGCAGTGGATGAGCTGGGGAGATGGTGCAATGGGAAAGTGATTAGTATAGACAACGCTGGTAAATTATCGGTAAAGTTTCCCGGTTATCGTGGCCATGAAATTCAAGGGACTGTTGAAGAGCAAGTGATAAGGAGTCCAGTGCCGCCACTTGAAGAACAAAGAAGAAGTAAGTAAAAACTCATTTTCTTGTATACCTCTATTTTCTTGTAGAGCCTAAGTATTTTAAACTCCAATTCCAACTCCAACTCCAATTTTTTGTTTCCATTATCCAAGTATAGAGAAGAGGCCGCAAATTAAATATTGACCAAAAGTATTTCAAAAGTGATTTGTAAACGTTTTTGTCACTTTTTGTTTAGTTTAGTTTAGTTTAAATCCTGTTACACTAACCTTGCAACTTTCAATCAGAAAGTTGTTTATTACAGTTTCCATTTTTCTTGTTCGATTGTTGTATTTTATTTGAACATATAACTCTTTACTGTCTGAAAGCGGCGCGGCAAGGTCTCGCCGAGTTGCTTTGGCCACGCATCTTTTACTCGGTGCTAAATAATTTTAGTGCTAAACATTGTGCATGTACAATGTCTATTTCATGGGAAATATCATTTTAATCAAGCTTAGACAACAGAATGTGCATGCACGAAAATAAACACCCAAAAATATCAGGATGCTCAGCTAGTATCCCGTAAAGAAAGGAGTCTGACCTTTTCTGTAGGCCTACAGTTTTCGTGGCTTGCGAGTGATCGGTACCGGAAAGCCCAACCCGCACTCATAATCCCGCGACCATGGAACAAAAATGTAGCTTTTCCGACCACCCTTCATTTCCCAACTTTTTGCTTTCTTTCAAAGATGTTAGAATGTGCATTTAGTTTACTGTTGAAGTTTAAAGTATTTGTGTTTTGGAGATCTAGTCCTGAAACATACGTCCATATACTTTAATATTGTTTTTAACCCCCACCCCAAAAAATCAAATAAATAGATGAATAAATAAATCCTGGGCAGAACCCTAATTTCCCCAAAACTGTTTTATTGTTAACCGGGGGTGCATGGCTACCTGCATAATCACGCAAATAAATATTTTAATGCATGCTATACGAAAATTTGTATTTCATTAAATAATAAGCAACAGTATACATGTACTTGGTTACACGTGTGCGCAAACTGTGTGTCAAATTTCCCGCTCAATTTCAGCGTCTAGTCAGTAAAGCTAATGCTGAAATAATTCCACCGTCACATCCGCAATGTTGATGTCATATTCAGTCCAGTTTAGCCGAGCCATAGGCTGTTGAAACTGTCCTGGAATCTTGTTTAGAAACGTTTTAGCAACATTATTTTTTTCAAGGTTTCTCATTACTATCAACCAATAATAGGCTGTTTATTAAACAGTTCCCAATGATCACCCACAAAACACGCGACCCATTGTTGAATTCCCCAATTGTTACACAATGTGCGCTTAGTATTTGACTGTTGCTACCAATAATTATGATTTTATAGTATAAAAAGGAAGGTAGTGGTCGTACTTTAAGACCAATTATTAAAAAAAACCTGCATGACAATGAGCTTTCGTATTGGCAACTTCATATTGTCTTAGACACAATTCAACATCCAAAAAGCAGTCAAGAGTTTCTATACAAACGCTTTCAGAAGAACTGGTAGAAATTCATTTTGTTCAAATTTCTGCGCAAAAAGTTTCATTTACCATTTATAACAACTGCATTTACTTTGATTGCCACCAAATCCTCAAGTTAGCAGGAATAAAGTGCTACACCGGTTTCAAAGCCATTGATGTCCTCATTGCAGAACATTTTTCAGGAAATTCTCCAGCTTTTTTGGTGAGAGGTAAAAAGAGGGAGTGGATTCACAAACATGCTCTGCTAGAATTGCTTAGAGATAAACGATTGTACAAGAAAAAACAAAAGGAGGCAATTGAAGATGCAGTCAGCAAAATTAAAGCCAAACCTTATTTGACCAAGAAGGTACAAGCAAACAAAATTTCTGAATTTAGCAGTAACGCAAAGAAAGGCGAGTTTCATTCCCCCCCAGAGGCTGATTCAGCTCTCATCAAAACAATGCAACTTCTTGGGATGTCTGTCCCATTCATTGTGAAGGATAACACAATACTGCTAGGTGTTCAACAAATTGGTGACTTTGTTCAGTTTTCAAATCATATAAAAAGGAAGGCTGGAAATACATAGATGCTTGTCTGACCAATAATGGAGTTAGTGCTTTTACGTCATTTGACACCATTAAAGCTCGTCAGAAAAGAAAATTCATTTGTTCTGATGCGCTCTTAGTTCTACTTGCAAAACTAAATACAGGCAACCCTGATAAGAAAAAGGCCCTCAAAGACGAGCTGGTGAAGGAATTGCACAGACGTTCTGTAGATCATGCAAGAGCACAACTTGAGACACAAGATACATGTAATATAAAAAATGGTAACATCGATTGCTTGAGTAAAAATGATAGCCATTTAAAAGGGGGCAATGAAAAGCTAGAACAAACCAATGATAATCAGATAAAAGACACTGCCCAAAAGATGTACAGCCATCATTATCCCATTCAACCTGAAGATATTATTTATATTTCGGAAAACCTAGGTGGTACACGGCTAATAGCTGAATTGAGAAGAAAATTGCCTGGGATATTGCCATCATTTAGGCAGGTTAGAAATACAAAACACAGATATTTGGAAGAGTTTTCTTCTATTCTATTGCCAAGACGTACATCCACTGGCTGGTACATAAATCCTGCACGTCTTATTGACATTCTTTCTTTTAAATACCCATTTTTGAGTTCAAACTTGCATGTCAGACTATGGGGCGATGGGAGAGAAATCGGCGGTCGCCACAGCACATTCATGGCCTTGTCTCTTCTGAACAATGAGCTTTTTTTACATGACATTTCATATCAAAACCCTGAACACACATATCCATTTACTATCTTTTATGAAAGCGATTCCCGTGATAATCTTGAAATGAATATAGGAGTAAACAATTTCATTGAAAATCTCATAGCAGAATCAAATAACACTAAGTTTTATTTGTGTGGAGATGAAATGTTCATCATTAAAGTGCTGGATGGTTCAAAGGTGCTCAGCCCTACTTCTGAATTCGGTTGGAATTTTTATCACCATGTAGGAAAGATTCAAAAAAGTGTTGTTGACGAAAAGGGACTGAGAACAGACATGACAGTTCATCTTAACAGACAACATCCAGAATCTTTAGTTCCTTCTATTCCTTTGAAGAATATTGTTTTTGATACCATGCATGGGCTTGCACGAATTGTTGAAAAGTTACTCACCCTAGAAGTAGAAAAAATTTTGTCGGAAGGAAACAAAACTGCACAAGTAAGTTCCAACAAAGATTCTTCAAAGCAGCTTCTTGACAATTTGGTCTCAAATATAAATAAGAGGGGAATTAGGCAGGGGAATTTCCATATTCGCTTTGACAAGGGTGGAAAGCTCGAACAAATCACACTAAATAAAGACCATGCTTTGGGTATTGTGAGTCCTGCACCTGTGGGTAGGGAAAACGACTTTCCCCATGCTCTTCAAAATGTTGTTCCAAAAAGGGTACATCTTCATAAGTTTCCTGAAAATATTCAAGCCATAATAAACGTTAAAGAGGTTGTCACAGAGTTTGATCTGGTTTGCAAAATTTGGGATTGTATATACCACATGTATGCTATTTTGAAAGATGACCCGCCACCTAAATTACTAGAAGGAAAACTGGAAGGGTCCAAACACCCAGAGGATTATTCATGGGGCTACAGTGAACAGACTAAAATTCAGTATAAAACCTATGCTGAATGTTTCTACCAGCTGTTTTGCAAACGCTATACTTGGAAACAGATGACCCCTTACATGGTTAAATTTGTAGACTATGCTCGATTTTTTATTGAAAACTTGGAATTCCCAATGAGCCGGTTTCAGACAGAAGGTGGTGAGCACCTTAATTATGTGCACAACTGCTTTTACTTTCAGCACACTACCAGGCATGGGGGGAAAGTGAAAACTGACCCCCAGCTATCCTTATTGTCCACTATGTACAGACGGTTATATTATGAAATTACATCATTAGAGTCGGGCACCGATTTTAAGGTGTTTGTCATGAAGCACAGGGCTGCTAGTAAGATTCAGGCTTTGTTCCGTGGGTTTCTAACACGTAAAATCTTAGCGTCATGTGGAACACATGATGATACATTGAGCCGACTTCAATTCATGCAGTATCCCCCAAAGCCATGTAAGAATCCACATCAAGGTATTTTTTCAACCATGTCATTTGTTCTAGTTGGTTGCATACCAAATCAATCAGGGACTAAATGGACACATGAAAAACTAGAAACAACCATCGAGTTTCATGGTGGAAAAGTTAGCAACGGCTTGCCGGGAAAAACAAAGGGCCGTTCAACAAAAGTTTACCACGTCCTGATCAATGGCAAGACAATTCTGACATCAAAGAAAGTTCCGGACATTGTGAGAGAAGCGCTTCACCGCAGATACTTAATTTTAGATTACAGTTACGTTTTTCAGTGCATTACAGAAAACACCCTACTTGATAAAAGCATGTTTCTCCCAGATCTGAGCCCCCTTACTAAACATACTAATCAGGAGCAAACTCTTCACAAACAGCACTTCTGTAAAAAGGCTCGCATGATAAGTATCATTAAGAAGAGAGCTAGACTACAAAAAGTGGGACAGAAAACTTCTCAAAAAGTTGAAAGAAATCCAGCAATTTTTTATGCTAATTTGAAGAGGAATGAAAAAATAGGTACTGACGTTCCTTTCCGTGACCATGTAAAATTGTTTGGCCAGTTAAGCAAAGAGTTTAAGACCTTGCCAATGGAGGAAAGGAAAAACATTTGTGAGTTGTGGAAGAACAAAAAAAAGCAGAGTCTTGAGCATTCAAGACAAAAGCAGGAGATGGCCAAATATAATTGCACTGACAACCCTTTGTATAAAAGAAATAATTCACAGTGAATCATTCAAATGTTAGAAAAACGTTGGGGTGTGTCTGTGTGTTTTCAGAATTTATTATTAGGTGTTCGGGCAACAGCCCGAACACCTATTGTTATTGTTCGTTTTTGTTTTGTAGTTATAACGTCGCAAAGACGTCATCACTTGTCACGTTGCATCATTGAAAAAGTAGTGTTTAAAAAGACCTAGCCTATATTAATACAAACTTCACATTTAGCGTAATATAGTTCCATCTTTTTTAGTCCCAAACACCTAGTGTTTGTGAAGTGACAAACACTAAATTCTAGTTGAATTTGCAATTCTACCAAATCGGAAGTGGATTTTTTCCCCTACAAATATAAAAGGCTTATAAACCGGTTTCCTCTTTGTTTCTCTTGGGTTTTTGTGCTGTATGGTATAGGTTTTAAAGGAAAGGTTTCCTTCTGTTAACCATCATGCCCTTTTTTAAGAACTGGTAAACAAATATGATAAATGTTACCATGTGATGAGTAGGTTTCGTATGAGTAGGTTTCGTATTGCCAACCAGTATTTTTTCATTTCGGCTGACTATTGTTTGAACGATTATGACCCGAACAAGCTATATTATGGCCAAGTACACATGTTTAAATTGTGTTTTTATAAAGATTTTAACGTGTGCCTTTGTATCACTAAAAAGGCAGGATTTTGTTCAAGATAACAAAACTCATGCCATGTGTTATATATAAAGTTCGTTGCCATCATTTGTATCAATTTATTTTAAGTATTACACAAATTTGCCATTTATAAGAAAAACACAGTAGCAAACACACCTCCATGCTGTTTTTAACCAATAATATTAAAAGAGAATACTAAGGTTAATAAGCACAAGTATTCTTGGAGGTTTTTTTTATTATAAAATGTAACTTTTAAATACCTAATTGTAAGAATTACTTTTGCCACTGAAAAACCAAAACTTGAAATCAGCTTGTGTAATGTTTTATGAAGTACCGTACAAGTAAATTTCGCCTGTAAAAAAGTAGAGTTGTAAAGTTGTCATTTTAATTTTATAAAGACTCAACTTTTATAATTTATCTTGACGATGTACTGTATTATGTAACAAATTGTATTTCTTGAAACTTGTATGCTAGACATAAATTAAAAACGAGATATCGGAAGTCATTCACTTATAAACTTATTTTCCATTACCTTCAACTAGGCCCATGTGTTAACAGAGCATGTAATAGACTTAAACGTCGCACTATGTCAAAGAATTTTGAAAACATTTATATCTTTATCTTGCATTCTGCAAAAATGAAGTATGGGTATGGATACATGTAGGTATATCATTGTTTTTAACACAAACAGCCCAAACCCGGTCATCAAATTGGGCTATTGTACTGTGATCCCTATAATATGTAGTGTTGTACATGGAATCTGCCAATGACAAAAAATAACAAAGTCAAAACACAATAAACTTAAACTTTTTAATTATAGTACTTGATGTGTAATATATTATAAATCATTTGACAAGAAATAAAAACAACAATGTTTCAAGAAGAAGTCAGTTAGTTATGTGTTGTGTTGTTGGTGTAAGCTCAGGGACATATGCGTGTTTTGTCCCCACAGATTATATTGTGTGTACTGAGGGGCTCGTTTCATTTGCTATGGTTATAGCTCAACTGTTGTATGTTTGAATTTAATCTGTGCATGCACAATGTACATTACAACACAGATTTAAACTCAATTAGTGCTTCAATCCCCCAAAATAGATGAAAAAACATCTGCACTGTTTAAACAAAATAGTATTATGTAGAATATTATTAGAAAGACAAACAGACATCCTGTTGGTAAGTAATTTCAATCAAAGGAAATTATTTTGATGGAAATGAAAAATGACTAAATTGTCACTATTAAGAGAAGATACAAATAAAAAACTTCACAAGCTTGTTCTTCTTGTTTTTATCTTATCAGGGGTGCCTTTTTCTACAAGCTACATGTTGTATTATCAATGTTAAATATAACAGGGAGGTCTAGAAACCATGTTAAAACAATAGTGCACTTTATGTGTACATGTACATGAACATGCATTGAAATAGTTCCGGCAATAATGAAGCTGGGTGAGTGAATGTTTATTTACTGGATTAGGGGGATTATCTCAGTGGGGAAGAGGATCGTTTGTTTACTTAAAGACTCCCCACAGAGGTTGAAAAGGATGTGTGAAAACTGCCAATATTTTTAAAGGGCCGGATTCGTCATGAAAATTGTAAGTTTAGAATTTTTTTCTGTCAAACAAAAACTCAAAATGCATGTGTTTATTTTTAGAACTGCAATAAAAATGTTTTTGCCCTCCAACAATGTGTTTTTTCAACTCATTATTTTGTTTGATTTGTCTTGTCAGTCGCTAGCTAGCTCAGTAAGGAATCCAGAATATCCATAATTATTTTAATTATTTTGTTGCCCCCCCCCCCCACACACACACACATACAGCTTCCTGAATCAAATATTTTGAAATTTATCCCAAAGACCGCTTGCACATGACGTCATCATAAAGACATAAATTGTTACGTTTCCACGTAAGGAGAACTAAAATTGCAAATTTTTCCCCCGACTTTTATTTGTGTTATTTACTGATTATAATGCGCCCTTGAAACAGGCTGGTCCTGAAGAGAGCAATCAGTTATTAAAAGTGTAACTAAAAACAACAACAAAACAGCATTAAAAAACATAAAGCATAATGCAACATTTGTGCCAAATTTCCAGACGAATTGATAAAACTGCATATCATCTAAGCGTGTTTGGGTAAAAGTAATGTAGGAATTGGTCCACTGAGAGCTGTACCATAGCCATACATGGGCTTGATGTCCACACAATTATGCCAACACACACTTGTGTGAAAGTCCACAAATTAGATGCAGTAAGAATTTGTCCACATAGAGCTGTGTCATATCCAGTGTGCTTAATGTCCACACAATTATGCCGGCAGTGTTGGTGTGTGTGGTGTCCACACATGTAATGCAGTAGGAATTTGTCCACAGAGAGCTGTGTCGCATCCAGCGTGTGATATGTCCACACAATTAATGCAGTGCCAGTATGTGTGTGTGTGTGGGTGTGTGTGGTGTGTGTCGCGTGTGTGTGTGCAAATTATAACTCGAGGAGGACTCAAATGTCAGCTCAAAACTTGGTGTATGGATTGGTCTTGGGGTCCCTCGAAAGTGTATTGTTTGTGGACCCCCCCCCCCAGTCAAATGGCAAGGTCATTATGGCTAAAACAAAAGAAATCTTGTCCAAGTGTTAACTCAAGAAGGACTTGGCATATCAAATCCAAACTTGGTGTGTGGATTGGTCTTGGGATCCCCCAGAAGCCTATTGTTTTTGAACCCCCTAAGTTAAATATTAAGGTCATTATGGCTTAAACAAAAGAAATCTTGTTCGAGCGATTACTCATGAAGGACTTGGCATGTCAAATCCAAACTTGGTGTGTGGATTGGTCTTGGGATCCCCCAGAAGCCTATTGTTTTTGAACCCCCTAAGTTAAATATTAAGGTCATTATGGCTTAAACAAAAGAAATCTTGTTCGAGCGATTACTCATGAAGGACTTGGCATGTCAACTCCAAACTTGGATTGTGGATCAGTCTTGGGATACCCCAGAGGCCTATAGTTTGTTTTACCCCCCTCAGTTTAATATTAAGGTGATTATGGCTTAAACAAAAGAAATGTTGTCTGAGCGATAACACAAGGAGGATTTGGCATATCAACTTCAAACTTGGTTTGTGGATCAGTCTTGGGATCCCCAAAAAGACTTTTGTTTTTGGACCCCCTAAGTTAAATATTCAGGTCATTATGGCTAAAACAAAAGAAATGTTGTCTGAGCAAGGACTTGTCACATCAACTCCGAACTTGGTTTGTGGATTGGTCTTAGCCTTACAATACAGAAGCCTACTTAATTTGTGGTTCAAATGTCAAGGTTGAAATAAAAAGTGGCATTTAACCTTTTAAAGAGAATTTAGGTTGTGTAAATTGGTCCTGCTACCCTCCTTCCCTCCCAGCCCGACCCTGCCCTTCCACCACCCCTTCCCCACCCATCCTCCCCTCCTCCCCTCCCCTCCTCCTCTTCCCCAACCCCTTCCCCCACCCTTGGAAGTATATTGTTTTTGCCCCCCCCCCCCGCCTCCCCAGGTCAAATGTACGGTCAATTTTATTAACATAAAATTATTGTATGCCTAAAAAAAAAGAAATTATGTCCCAGTGATAACTTCAGACAGACAGACTTGGCATATGAACTCCAAACTGGTGTGTGGATTGGTCTCGGGATACAGAAGCCTCCTATTTTTAGAACACCTGGGTCAAATTTCAAGAAACGGACTGGCTTGCGGGGCATTTGTGCTTACCAAACACAACTTTTCTTGTTTACCCTAGAGTCATCATTTTGGTGTCTACACCCATGTTTTGGGGGTCAAGAATTCCATTAAGACCAGTAAAAATGTCATTGAGTAATCAGGTGATCTAAAAATCCAAGATGGCGTCCAAAATGGCCGCCAATACATTAAAATACACTAAAAATGACTATAAGTCTTTTACTATTCACATTAGAGTTTCAATTTAGGTGTCTACATTTATGTTTTAGGGATCAAGAAACACATTAAGACCAATGAAAGTTTCATTGAGTTATCAGGTAACCTGCAAATCTAAGATGGCATCCAAAATGGCATCCAAAATGGCAGTATATTTCCCTTTTCTAAAATGTCCTTCACAACCTCAGGTTCCGTGTAATTAGTCAGGTTCATTGTGTTAGTCAGGTTCCACAAACCAAATTCGGTCACATGTAGTTTCTTAGTATTTCAAACTTCATATTTCCCTTTTCTAAATTGTCCTTCAGAACTTAAGGTTCCATGTCAGGTTTTTAGTATTAGTCAGCAAATTTTATTCAGTTACAGACCCCTATTATTTCGCAATTCATAATTCCCTTATCTGAAAAAGTCCTTAACAAAAAATAGTGATAATACAAAACTAAAAAAATAGTCATTCAGAGCCTCATTTTTAGTTCTATTAGTAGCATACCACTTCCCTCTTTCACCACTCACCCCTTACCATTTCCCAACTCCTCCTACCATCAACCCCTTTTCCCACTCTCCACCAATTTTCTCATGTCCCTTTCCTAGCCTTCCTTCCCTCACATCCACAACACCCGATATACCACCTAAATATACCTTCTCCCAACACCCCTAACCCCTTCCCATACCCACCCCTACTCCATTATACCTATTACATGTACATAAACTTTCTTCCCACACCCTAACCCCTTCCCATACCCACCCCTAACCCCTTCCCATACCCACCCCTAACCCCTTCCCATACCCATCCTACCCATATACCACCCACATATACCTTCTCCCATCACCCCTAACCCCTTCTCATACCCACCCTAAGTCATATACCACCCATGGCCACATATACCTTCTCCCCACATCCCTAACCCCTTCCAATACCCAACCCTACCCGAATACCACCCACATAAACCTTCTCCCCACACCATAACCCTTTCCAATACCCAGCCCTACCCACATATACCTTCTCCCAACACCCCTAACCCCTTCTCATACCCACCCCTACCCCATATACCACCCACATGAACCTTCTCCCCACCTTCCTAACCCCTTCCCATACCCACTCTTACCCTATATACACCCACATATACCTTCTCCCAAACCCGTAACCCCTTCCCATACCCACTCTTTACCCATATACCACCCACATATACCTTCTCCCACACCCTTACCCCTTCCCATACCCAACCCTACCCCATCACAAACATATACCTTCTCCCAACACCCCTAACCCCTAATTCCCATACCCACCCTACCCCATATACCACCCACATATACCTTCTCCCTACACACCCTTAACCCCTTTCCATACCCACCCCTACCACATAAACCACCCACATATACCTTTTCCCAAACCCCTAACCCCTTCCCATACCACCCACATATACCTCCCAGCTCCCCTAACCCCTAATTCCCATACCCACCCTAAGTCATATACCACCCACATATACCCAGCCTTCACTCCATATACCACCCACATATACCGTCTCCTCACACCACTAACTCCTTCCCATACCCACCACTACCCCATATCCACTTCTTAAACCCCATATATTACCTTCCTTCCCCTCCTCTACACACTCCCTTATACCACCTTCAACCTCTTTCATCCCTCTCCCTCTCCTAACCCATAACACTTGCCCTCATTTACACCACATTAGCCTCTCCCTATCCTAACCCTCCATTTTTTCAAACACCCCTCCCTTCCTCCCTTAAAACCCTCCCCTTTTACCATCCTTATTCAACTACGTCTCCCAAACACCTAGTGGTTCACCCTCCCCTTGCCTGCACGCCAGTCATAATACACTGCAAAACTTGCTATTTTTGAATTTTTCTTCCATTTATGCGGTGTTTATTCAATGTCTAGATCTTTTATAACTAGTCGGTACAATCATTCTATGCATTCAATCGTTTAGTGAAATCCTTTATTACACGGTGGTGTCTAGGCTACCGTGAGGTATACGTAAAGCAATTAGACTATAGGTCTCCCTTTATACAACACTTGGGTTAAAAGACAAACTCTGACAGCCATTTTGGACGCCATTTTGGACGCCATTTTGGACGCCATCTTGGATTTTTAGGTTACCTAATTACTCATTGAATTCTTATTGGTCTTAGGGTTTCTTGATCCATACAAGATAGAT
>JASTWB010000156.1:0-37866 GCA_032158295.1 Pycnopodia helianthoides | reverse complement strand
TATACCATTTGAAAGCCCGTCTCAAGGGCTCTAGATTGAACCTAATTATATAGCTGTGGCGATTTTGTAGGCGACGCGAGTGGCCAGAGAGTAGGGCTAATACAGTAGCAACTAAGCAATTAAGGGCTGTGTAGTGCAACCAGCAAGGAATATACTGCCGAAAAATGGCTGGAAACAAATTCGGAGTTAAGTTTAGTATAACTCAAGAACTAAGCATGCTAGAGAGACGAAATTTGTACCTGAATCTTCCTTGCATAGTCCTGCATCCAAAAATACTTTTCAAGGCAACTTTCGGCCGTCTTCGTACCGGAAAATACAGGCAAGTGACGATACTCCGATATACCATTTGAAAGCCCGTCTCAAGGGCTCTAGATTGAACTAATTATGTAGCTGTGGCGATTTTGTAGGCGACGCGAGTGGCCAGAGAGTAGGGCTAATACAGTAGCAACTAGCAATTAAGGGCTGTGTAGTGCAACCAGCAAGGAATATACTGCCGAAAAATGGCTGGAAACAAATTCGGAGTTAAGTTTAAGTATAACTCAAGAACTAAGCATGCTAGAGAGACGAAATTTGTACCTGAATCTTCCTTGCATAGTCCTGCATCCAAAAATCACTTTTTCAAGGCAACTTTCGGCCGTCTTCGTACCGGAAAATACAGGCAAGTGACGATACTCCGAATGTTCCCCAAACGCATGTCTAATGGGATTTTTGTACACAGTGCTATTCGAAAGAGAAACATAAGTATGCACGGTCAGATCACCCTCAAATCAATGCTGGATTTTTACAAGTTTTATACCATTTGAAAGCCCGTCTCAAGGGCTCTAGATTGAACTAATTATTAGCTGTGGCGATTTTGTAGGCGACGCGAGTGGCCAGAGAGTAGGGCTAATACAGTAGCAACTAGCAATTAAGGGCTGTGTAGTACAACCAGCAAGGAATATACTGCCGAAAAATGGCTGGAAACAAATTCGGAGTTAAGTTTAGGTATAACTCAAGAACTAAGCATGCTAGAGAGACGAAATTTGTACCTGAATCTTCCTTGCATAGTCCTGCATCCAAAAATACTTTTCAAGGCAACTTTCGGCCGTCTTCGTACCGGAAAATACAGGCAAGTGACGATACTCCGAATGTTCCCCAAACGCATGTCTAATGGATTTTTGTACACAGTGCTATTCGAAAGAGAAACATAGAGTATGCACGGTCAGATCACCCTCAAATCAATGCTGGATTTTTACAAGTTTTATACCATTTGAAAGCCCGTCTCAAGGGCTCTAGATTGAACCTAATTATGTAGCTGTGGCGATTTTGTAGGCGACGCGAGTGGCCAGAGAGTAGGGCTAATACAGTAGCAACTAAGCAATAAGGGCTGTGTAGTGCAACCAGCAAGGAATATACTGCCGAAAAATGGCTGGAAACAAATTCGGAGTTAAGTTTAGTATAACTCAAGAACTAAGCATGCTAGAGAGACGAAATTTGTACCTGGATCTTCCTTGCATAGTCCTGCATCCAAAAATACTTTTTCAAGGCAACTTTCGGCCGTCTTCGTACCGGAAAATACAGGCAAGTGACGATACTCCGAATGTTCCCCAACGCATGTCTATGGATTTTGTACACAGTGCTATCGAAAGAGAAACATAAGTATGCACGGTCAGATCACCCTCAATCAATGCTGGATTTTTACAAGTTTTATACCATTGAAAGCCGTCTCAAGGGCTCTAGATTGAACTAATTATGTAGCTGTGGCGATTTTGTAGGCGACGCGAGTGCCAGAGAGTAGGGCTAATACAGTAGCAACTAAGCAATTAGGGCTGTGTAGTGCAACCAGCAAGGAATATACTGCCGAAAAATGGCTGAAACAAATTCGGAGTTAAGTTTAGTATAACTCAGAATAAGCATGCTAGAGAGACGAAATTTGTACCTGATCTTCCTTGCATAGTCCTGCATCAAAAATACTTTTCAAGGCAACTTTCGGCGTCTTGTACCGGAAAATACAGCAAGTGACGATACTCGAATGTTCCCCAAACGCATTTCTATGGGATTTTTGTACACAGTGCTATTCGAAAGAGAAACATAAGTATGCACGGTCAGATCACCCTCAAATCATGCTGGATTTTTACAAGTTTTATACATTTGAAAGCCCGTCTCAAGGGCTCTAGATTGAACGTAATTATTAGCTGTGGCGATTTTAGGCGACGCGATTGGCCAGAGAGTAAGGCTATACAGTAGCAACTAGCAATTAAGGGCTGTGTAGTGCAACCAGCAAGGAATATACTGCCGAAAAATGGCTGGAAACAAATTCGGAGTTAATTTAGTATAACTCAAGAACTAAGCATGCTAGAGAGACGAAATTTGTACCTGATCTTCCTTGCATAGTCCTGCATCCAAAAATCTTTTTCAAGGCAACTTTCGGCCGTCTTCGTACCGAAAATACAGGCAAGTGACGATACTCCGAATGTTCCCCAAACGCATGTCTAGGGATTTTTACACAGTTATCGAAAAGAAACATAAGTATGCACGGTCAGATCACCCTAAATCAATGCGGATTTTTACAAGTTTTATACCATTTGAAGCCCGTCTCAAGGGCTCTAGATTGAACTAATATTAGCGTGGCGTTTGTAGGCGACGCGAGTGCCAGAGAGTAGGGCTAATACAGTACAAAAGCAAAGGGCTGTGTAGTGCAACAGCAAGGAATAACTCCGAAAAATGGTGAAACAAATTCGAGTTAAGTTAGTATAACTCAAGAACTAAGCATGCTAGAGAGACGAAATTTGTACCTGGATCTTCCTTGCATAGTCCTGCATCCAAAAATACTTTTTCAAGGCAACTTTCGGCCGTCTTCGTACCGGAAAATACAGGCAAGTGACGATACTCCGAATGTTCCCCAAACGCATGTCTTATGGGATTTTTGTACACATGCTATTCGAAAGAGAAACATAAGTATGCACGGTCAGATCACCCTCAATCAATGCTGGATTTTTACAAGTTTTATACCATTTGAAAGCCCGTCTCAAGGGCTCTAGATTGAACTAATTAGTAGCTGTGGCGATTTTGTAGGCGACGCGAGTGCCAGAGAGTAGGGCTAATACAGTAGCAACTAAGCAATTAAGGGCTGTGTAGTGCAACCAGCAAGGAATATACTGCCGAAAAATGGCTGGAAACAAATTCGGAGTTAAGTTTAGTATAACTCAAGAACTAAGCATGCTAGAGAGACGAAATTTGTACCTGAACTTCTTGCATAGTCCTGCATCCAAAAATCACTTTTCAAGGCAACTTTCGGCCGTCTTCGTACCGGAAAATACAGCAAGTGACGATACTCCGAATGTTCCCAAACGCTGTCTTATGGATTTTTGTACACAGTGCTATCGAAAGAGAAACATAGAGTATGCACGGTCAGATCACCCTCAAATCAATGCTGGATTTTAACAAGTTTACCATTGAAAGCCCGTCTCAAGGGCTCTAGATTGAACTAATTATTAGCGTGGCGATTTTGTAGGCGACGCGAGTGGCCAGAGAGTAGGGCTAATACAGTAGCAACTAAGCAATTAAGGGCTGTGTAGTAACCAGCAAGGAATATACTGCCGAAAAATGGCTGAAACAAATTCGGAGTTAAGTTTAAGTATAACTCAAGAACTAAGCATGCTAGAGAGACGAAATTTGTACCTGGATCTTCCTTGCATAGTCCTGCATCCAAAATACTTTGTCAAGGCAACTTTCGGCCGTCTTCGTACCGGAAAATACAGGCAAGTGACGATACTCCGAATGTTCCCCAAACGCATGTCTATGGGATTTTTGTACACAGTGCTATTCGAAAGAGAAACATAAGTATGCACGGTCAGATCACCCTCAAATCAATGCTGGATTTTACAAGTTTTATACCATTGAAAGCCCGTCTCAAGGGCTCTAGATTGAACTAATTATGTAGCTGTGGCATTTGTAGGCGACGCGAGTGGCCAGAGAGTAGGGCTAATACAGTAGCAACTAAGCAAAAGGGCTGTGTAGTGCAACCAGCAAGGAATATACTGCCGAAAAATGGCTGGAAACAAATTCGGAGTTAAGTTAGTATAACTCAAGAACTAAGCATGCTAGAGAGACGAAATTTGTACCTGAATCTTCCTTGCATAGTCCTGCATCCAAAATACTTTTCAAGGCAACTTTCGGCCGTCTTCGTACCGGAAAATACAGGCAAGTGACGATACTCCGAATGTTCCCCAAACGCATGTCTAATGGGATTTTGTACACAGTGCTATTCGAAAGAGAAACATAAAGTATGCACGGTCAATCACCCTCAAATCAATGCTGGATTTTTACAAGTTTTATACCATTTGAAAGCCCGTCTCAAGGGCTCTAGATTGAACCTAATTATGTAGCTGTGGCGATTTTGTAGGCGACGCGAGTGGCCAGAGAGTAGGGCTAATACAGTAGCAACTAAGCAATTAAGGGCTGTGTAGTCAACCAGCAAGGAATATACTGCCGAAAAATGGCTGGAAACAAATTCGGAGTTAAGTTTAAGTATAACTCAAGAACTAAGCATGCTAGAGAGACGAAATTTGTACCTGATCTTCCTTGCATAGTCCTGCATCCAAAAATACTTTTCAAGGCAACTTTCGGCCGTCTTCGTACCGGAAATACAGGCAAGTGACGATACTCCGAATGTTCCCCAAACGCATGTCTAATGGGATTTTTGTACACAGTGCTATTCGAAAGAGAAACATAGAGTATGCACGGTCAGATCACCCTCAAATCAATGCTGGATTTTTACAAGTTTTATACCATTTGAAAGCCCGTCTCAAGGGCTCTAGATTGAACCTAATTAATGTAGCTGTGGCGATTTTGTAGGCGACGCGAGTGGCCAGAGAGTAGGGCTAATACAGTAGCAACTAAGCAATTAAGGGCTGTGTAGTGCAACAGCAAGGAATATACTGCCGAAAAATGGCTGGAAACAAATTCGGAGTTAAGTTTAAGTATAACTCAAGAACTAAGCATGCTAGAGAGACGAAATTTGTACCTGAATCTTCCTTGCATAGCCTGCATCCAAAAATCACTTTTCAAGGCAACTTTCGGCCGTCTTCGTACCGGAAAATACAGGCAAGTGACGATACTCCGAATGTTCCCCAAACGCATGTCTTATGGGATTTTTGTACACAGTGCTATTCGAAAGAGAAACAAGTATGCACGTCAATCACCCTCAAATCAATGCTGGATTTTACAAGTTTTATACCATTGAAAGCCCGTCTCAAGGCTCTAGATTGAACTAATATTAGCTGTGGCGATTTTGTAGGCGACGCGAGTGGCCAGAGAGTAGGCTAATACAGAGCAACTAAGCAATAAGGGCTGTGTATCAACCAGCAGGATACTGCCGAAAATGGCTGGAAACAAATTCGGTAAGTTTAGTATAATCAAGACTAAGCATGTAGAGAGACGAAATTTGTACCTGAACTTCCTTGCATAGTCCTGCATCAAAATCCTTTTCAAGGCAACTTTCGGCCGTCTTCGTACGGAAAATACAGGCAAGTGACGATACTCCGAATGTTCCCAACGCATGTCTATGGATTTTTGTACCAGTGCTATTCGAAGAGAAACATAGTATGCACGGTCAGATCACCTCAATCAATGCTGGATTTTTACAAGTTTACCATTTGAAAGCCCGTCTCAAGGCTCTAGATTGACTATTATGTAGCTGTGGCGATTTTGTAGGCGACGCGAGTGCCAGAGAGTAGGCTAATACAGTAGCAACTAGCAATTAAGGGCTGTGTAGTGCAACCAGCAAGGAATTACTGCCGAAAAATGGCTGGAAACAATTCGGAGTTAAGTTTAGTATAACTCAAGAACTAAGCATGCTAGAGAGACGAAATTTGTACCTGATCTTCCTTGCATAGTCCTGCATCCAAAAATACTTTTTCAAGGCAACTTTCGGCCGTCTTCGTACGGAAAATACAGGCAAGTGACGATACTCCGAATGTTCCCAAACGCATGTCTATGGATTTTTGTACACAGTGCTATTCGAAAGAGAAACATAAGTATGCACGGTCAGATCACCCTCAAATCATGCTGGATTTTACAGTTTTATACATTTGAAAGCCGTCTCAAGGGCTCTAGATTGACTAATATTAGCTGTGGCGATTTTGTAGGCGACGCGAGTGGCCAGAGAGAGGGCTAATACAGTAGCAACTAGCAATTAAGGGCTGTGTAGTCAACCAGCAAGAATATACTGCCGAAAAATGGCTGGAAACAAATTCGGAGTTAAGTTTAGTATAACTCAAGAACTAAGCATGCTAGAGAGACGAAATTTGTACCTGATCTTCCTTGCATAGTCCTGCATCCAAAAATCACTTTTTCAAGGCAACTTTCGGCCGTCTTCGTACCGGAAAATACAGGCAAGTGACGATACTCCGAATGTTCCCCAAACGCATGTCTATGGGATTTTTGTACACAGTGCTATTCGAAAGAGAAACATAAGTATGCACGGTCAGATCACCTCAAATCAATGCTGGATTTTTACAGTTTTATACCATTTGAAAGCCCGTTCAAGGCTCTAGATTGAACTAATTATGTAGCTGTGGCGATTTTGTAGGCGACGCGAGTGGCCAGAGAGTAGGGCTAATACAGTAGCAACTAAGCAATTAAGGGCTGTGTAGTGCAACCAGCAAGGAATATACTGCCGAAAAATGGCTGGAAACAAATTCGGAGTTAAGTTTAGGTATAACTCAAGAATAAGCATGCTAGAGAGACGAAATTTGTACCTGAATCTTCCTTGCATAGTCCTGCATCAAAACACTTTTCAAGGCAACTTTCGGCCGTCTTCGTACCGGAAAAACAGGCAAGTGACGATACTCGAATGTTCCCAAACGCATGTCTAATGGATTTTTGTACACAGTGCTATTCGAAAGAGAAACATAGAGTATGCACGGTCAGATCACCCTCAAATCAATGCTGGATTTTTACAGTTTTATACCATTTGAAAGCCCGTCTCAAGGGCTCTAGATTGAACTAATTATGTAGCTGTGGCGATTTTGTAGGCGACGCGAGTGGCCAGAGAGTAGGGCTAATACAGTAGCAACTAAGCAATTAAGGGCTGTGTAGTCAACCAGCAAGGAATATACTGCCGAAAATGGCTGGAAACAAATTCGGAGTTAAGTTTAGTATAACTCAAGAACTAAGCATGCTAGAGAGACGAAATTTGTACCTGACTTCCTTGCATAGTCCTGCATCCAAAAATACTTTTTCAAGGCAACTTTCGGCCGTCTTCGTACCGGAAAATACAGGCAAGTGACGATACTCCGAATGTTCCCAACGCATGTCTTATGGGATTTTTGTACACAGTGCTATTCGAAAGAGAACATAGAGTATGCACGGTCAGATCACCTCAAATCAATGCTGGATTTTTACAGTTTTATACCATTTGAAAGCCCGTCTCAAGGGCTCTAGATTGAACCTAATTATGTAGCTGTGGCGATTTGTAGGCGACGCGATGGCCAGAGAGTAGGGCTAATACAGTAGCAACTAAGCAATTAAGGCTGTGTAGTCAACCAGCAAGGAATATACTGCGAAAAATGGCTGGAAACAAATTCGGAGTTAAGTTTAGGTATAATCAAGAACTAAGCATGCTAGAGAGACGAAATTTGTACCTGGATCTTCCTTGCATAGTCTGCATCCAAAAACTTTTCAAGGCAACTTTCGGCCGTCTTCGTACCGGAAAATACAGGCAAGTGACGATACTCCGAATGTTCCCCAAACGCATGTCTATGGGATTTTTGTACACAGTGCTATTCGAAAGAGAAACATAGAGTATGCACGGTCAGATCACCCTCAAATCAATGCTGGATTTTTACAAGTTTTTACCATTTGAAAGCCCGTCTCAAGGGCTCTAGATTGAACCTAATTATTAGCTGTGGCGATTTTGTAGGCGACGCGAGTGGCAGAGAGTAGGGCTAATACAGTAGCAACAAGCAATTAAGGGCTGTGTAGTGCAACCAGCAAGGAATATACTGCCGAAAAATGGCTGGAAACAAATTCGGAGTTAAGTTTAAGTATAACTCAAGAACTAAGCATGCTAGAGAGACGAAATTTGTACCTGAATCTTCCTTGCATAGTCCTGCATCCAAAAATCACTTTTTCAAGGCAACTTTCGGCCGTCTTCGTACCGGAAAATACAGGCAAGTGACGATACTCCGAATGTTCCCCAAACGCATGTCTTATGGGATTTTTGTACACAGTGCTATTCGAAAGAGAAACATAGAGTATGCACGGTCAGATCACCTCAATCAAGCTGGATTTACAAGTTTATACCATTTGAAAGCCGTCTCAAGGGCTTAGATTGAACTAATTATAGCTGTGGCGATTTGTAGGCGACGCGAGGCCAGAGAGTAGGCTAATACAGTACAACTAAGCAATAAGGCTTGTAGTCAACCAGCAAGGAATATACTGCCGAAAAATGGCTGGAAACAAATTCGAGTTAAGTTTAGGTATAACTCAAGAACTAAGCATGCTAGAGAGACGAAATTTGTACCTGATCTTCCTTGCATGTCCTGCATCCAAAAATCTTTTCAAGCAACTTTCGGCCGTCTTCGTACCGGAAAATACAGGCAAGTGACGATACTCCGAATGTTCCCCAAACGCATGTCTTATGGGATTTTGTACACAGTGCTATCGAAAGAGAAACATAGAGTATGCACGGTCAGATCACCCTCAAATCAATGCTGGATTTTTACAAGTTTTATACCATTGAAAGCCCGTCTCAAGGGCTCTAGATTGAACTAATTATTAGCTGTGGCGATTTTGTGGCGACGCGAGTGGCCAGAGAGTAGGGCTAATACAGTAGCAACAAGCAATAAGGGCTGTTAGTCAACCACAAGGAAATACTGCGAAAAATGGCTGGAAACAAATTCGGAGTTAAGTTTAGTATAACCAAGAACTAAGCATGCTAGAGAACGAAATTTGTACCTGACTTCCTTGCATAGTCCTGCATCCAAAAATACTTTTCAAGGCAACTTTCGGCCGTCTCGTACGGAAAATACAGGCAAGTGACGATACTCCGAATGTTCCCCAAACGCATGTCTATGGGATTTTTGTACACAGTGCTATTCGAAAGAGAAACATAGAGTATGCACGGTCAGATCACCCTCAAATCAATGCTGGATTTTTACAAGTTTTATACCATTTGAAAGCCCGTCTCAAGGGCTCTAGATTGAACCTAATTATGTAGCTGTGGCGATTTTGTAGGCGACGCGAGTGGCCAGAGAGTAGGGCTAATACAGTAGCAACTAAGCAAAGAAGGGCTGTGTAGTACAACCAGCAAGGAATATACTGCCGAAAAATGGCTGGAAACAAATTCGGAGTTAAGTTTAGTATAACTCAAGAACTAAGCATGCTAGAGAGACGAAATTTGTACCTGGATCTTCCTTGCATAGTCCTGCATCCAAAAATCACTTTTTCAAGGCAACTTTCGGCCGTCTTCGTACCGGAAAATACAGGCAAGTGACGATACTCCGAATGTTCCCCAAACGCATGTCTAATGGGATTTTTGTACACAGTGCTATTCGAAAGAGAAACATAGAGTATGCACGGTCAGATCACCCTCAAATCAATGCTGGATTTTTACAAGTTTTATACCATTTGAAAGCCCGTCTCAAGGGCTCTAGATTGAACCTAATTATGTAGCTGTGGCGATTTTGTAGGCGACGCGAGTGGCCAGAGAGTAGGGCTAATACAGTAGCAACTAAGCAATTAAAGGGCTGTGTAGTGCAACCAGCAAGGAATATACTGCCGAAAAATGGCTGGAAACAAATTCGGAGTTAAGTTTAGGTATAACTCAAGAACTAAGCATGCTAGAGAGACGAAATTTGTACCTGGAACTTCCTTGCATAGTCCTGCATCCAAAAATCACTTTTTCAAGGCAACTTTCGGCCGTCTTCGTACCGGAAAATACAGGCAAGTGACGATACTCCGAATGTTCCCCAAACGCATGTCTAATGGGATTTTTGTACACAGTGCTATTCGAAAGAGAAACATAGAGTATGCACGGTCAGATCACCTCAAATCAATGCTGGATTTTTACAAGTTTTATACCATTTGAAAGCCCGTCTCAAGGGCTCTAGATTGAACGTAATTATGTAGCTGTGGCGATTTTGTAGGCGACGCGATGTGGCCAGAGAGTAGGGCTAATACAGTAGCAACTAAGCAATTAAGGGCTGTGTAGTGCAACCAGCAAGGAATATACTGCCGAAAAATGGCTGGAAACAAATTCGGAGTTAAGTTTAGTATAACTCAAGAACTAAGCATGCTAGAGAGACGAAATTTGTACCTGATCTTCCTTGCATAGTCCTGCATCCAAAAATACTTTTTCAAGGCAACTTTCGGCCGTCTTCGTACCGGAAAATACAGGCAAGTGACGATACTCCGAATGTTCCCCAAACGCTTGAAAATGCTGATTTTACAGTTTATACCATTAAAGCGTCCAAGGCTCGATTGAATATTTTGTTGGTTTGGCCGCGAGGCAAGGTAGATACAGTAGCAACAGCAATTAGGGTGTGTAGTGCAACAGCAGGATAATGCGAAATGGCTGGAACAATTCGAGTTAAGTTTAGTATAATCAAGAATAGCTGAAGAGACGAATTTGACTGTCTGCTAGTCTGCATCAAATATTTCAAGGACTTCGGCGTTCGTACGGAATACAGCAAGTGCGATACTCGAATGTTCCAAGCATGGGATTTTGTACACTGCTATTCGAAAAGAAACATGTATGCACGGTCAGATCACCCTAATCATGTGGATTTCATTTTATACCATTGAAGCCGTCAAGGCTCTAGATTGACTATTATTAGCTGTGGGTTTGTGCGACGCGTGCAGTAGGTAATACAGTAGCAACTAAGCAATGGCTGTTAGTCAACCAAAGAATACGCGAAAAATGGCTGGAACAATTGGAGTTATTGTTAATCAAAACTACTGAGAGAGATTCCTGATCCTTGCATGTCATCCAAAATCCTTTAAGGAACTTCGGCGCCGTACGGAAAATAAGCAAGACGATATGATGTTCCAAAGGTCTAGGATTTTCACGTGCTATTGAAGAGAAAGTTGCCGTCAGTCACTAAATCATGTGGATTTTTACAGTTTTATACATTTGAAAGCCTCTCAAGGGCTCTAGATTGACTAATTATTAGCTGTGGCGTTTGTGGCGACGCGATGGCCAGAGAGTAGGCTAAACTAGCAAAAGCAATTAAGGGCTGGTAGTCAACCAGCAAGGAATATACTGCGAAAATGGCTGGAACAATTCGGAGTTAAGTTTAGTATAACTCAAGAACTAAGCATGCTAGAGAGACGAAATTTGTACCTGGATCTTCCTTGCATAGTCCTGCATCCAAAAATCACTTTTCAAGGCAACTTTCGGCCGTCTTCGTACCGGAAAATACAGGCAAGTGACGATACTCCGAATGTTCCCCAAACGCATGTCTATGGGATTTTTGTACACAGTGCTATTCGAAAGAGAAACATAGAGTATGCACGGTCAGATCACCCTAAATCATGCTGGATTTTTACAAGTTTTATACCATTTGAAAGCCCGTCTCAAGGGCTCTAGATTGAACGTAATATATAGCTTGGCGATTTTTAGGACATCAGAATAGCTATAAGAGACGAATAAGGGCTGGTAGTCACCAAAGATTCGGAAATGGCGGAACCAAATTCGGAGTTAGTTAGTTAATCAAAAAGCATGCTAGGGGAATTGTACCTGATCTCTGCATAGTTGCACAAAAATCCTTTCAAGGCAATTGCCGTTTTACCAAAATAAGCAGTAGTCTCGATTTAACCTTTTATGGGATTTTTGTACACAGTGCATTGAAAGGAAAATAAGTATGCACTAGATACCCTAATCAATCTGGATTTACAGTTAACATTTGAAACCCGTTAAGTTAGATTAACTAATTATAGCTGTGGCGATTTTTGGACGCATGCAGAAGTGGCAAAATGCAACAACATTAGGGCGTTGTCAACAGCAAGGAATAACTCCGAAATGTACAAATCGAGTTAATTGGATATAAACAGTGCTAGAGAGACAAATTGTCGGATCTCCTTATATCTGATCAAAAATTTTTCAAGAACTTTCGGCTCTTCGACCGAAAATACAGGCAATGACGACCCGAATGTCCAAGTGTAGGTTTTGTACACAGGCATTGAGAGAAACAAGATACCGAATCCAAACAATCTGGATTTTTAAGTTATACCATGAAGCTAAGGGCTCTAGAGAACTAATTTGTACTGGGCTTTTGAGGGCGCATCCAAATACTAATCAGGCAACTAGCATTAGGCGGTATCAACAGCAAGGAAATACCCGAAATGGCTGAAACAAATCGGAGTTAAGTTTGGTATAACAAGATAAGCATGCAGAAGACGAAATTTGCTGGATTTTGCAAGTCCTGCATCAAATACTTTTTCAGCAACTTCGGCCGTCTTGTACCGAATTGGCAAGTGAGATATCGATGTTCCCCAAACGCATTCTAAGGTTTTTGTACCATGCTTTCGAAAGAAAACAAAGTATGACGTAGATCACCCTAATAATGCTGGATTTAAATTTTATACTTGAAAGCCGTCAAGTCAGATGAACAATTTGGCGTTTTGTAGGCGACGCGAGTGCGAGAGTAGGGTAAACGTAGCAACAACATTAACTGTGTAGTCAACAGAAAATATATGCCGAAATGGCGGAAACAAATTCGGAGTTAATTTTATAACTCAAAACTAAGCTCTAGAGAACGAATTTTCCTGGATGCACGGAGACATTGCCGATTTCGCAACCGCATCAAACTTTAAGGCCTGGTCACGTAGGAATGTCAAGTGACGAAACTTGAGTTCAACCTTCTATGGATTTTACAGTTTCAGCAAGTCAGGCAGATCACCTATCAATGGTTTTCGTTAATTTAACGTCAACTAGTTCTAATAATGGATTTTGGACGCGAGGAAAGATAAGTAGACTAAGAAAGGCTGTAGTAATTCAGGATTCTCAACTGAAAATTTTGTATTCCTGGAAGAAGCAATACGATCTCCGATCCGCATCAATATTTTAACAACTTTCGGGTTGTAGGAATCAGTCACATCTGATGAAATTTTATGATTTTGACAGTCTAGAAGAGAATAAGTTGCGTGTCCAAATACGAAGTTATACCCATTGCTCTGGGCTGTTTGAAAATATAAGCTTGGTAGCAGAATCAGAATAAGCTAACTGAACAAAGGCTTGAGTACCAAAGATTTGCAAGGGAAAAGCGTTATGAAAAAAGAACAAGTCAAAGAGAATTTTGTACCGACTTGCTAGTGCACATTACTTAAGAATGCTGCTTTACAAATACAAAGCGTCTCAAGCCAGCTTTTTGGGTTTTGCACGATGAAGGAATAGAGTATCAGTGCACAAATGGCTTTTTACAAGTTATAAGAAAGTAAGTCAGATTAATAATTATTCTGGTATTGTAGGCGACGAGTGCAATTGCATATAGCAAGTTAAGGCGGTCCAGGAATACGCGAAAATGAAACAAACGGGTTATTAGGATTAACTAACACAGGAAAAATTGTATGATCCTAATCTGCATAAAATTTTAAGCTTTCGGCCGTCTTGACCAAAATAGCAAGTGCATTGAGTCCAATTGCAGGATTGAACGTGCATCAAAGAATAGATGCAGGAATACCAAAATGCTGGATTTAAAGTTTTACATTTGAACCTTCAAGCTTAAGAGAACGAATTTTATATTTTTGCATTGCCGACAACAGTAGAAAAGCAATAGGGTGTAAACACAAGGAATACTCCGAAAACGAAAAATTGAATTTAGATAACAAATAAGCAGCTAGAACAAATTTTGATTTCAGTTCATCCAAAAGCTTTTCAAGCAATTGGCTTTCGTGGAATAGCAGTGCGTACTCCGATGTTCCCCAAGCTTATGGGATTTGAAAGTATTAAAGAAAAAAATTGCAGAAACCTAACAATCGGATTTTTAAGTTTATACCATTAAACCGCTCAAGGTAATTGACGTATTTTAGCTGTGGTTTGTAGGACGCGAGGCGAGAGTAGGAAATAAAAAGAAAAGGGCAGTGCAACAGAAAATCCGAAAAGGGAAAAAAGATAAGTTAGGTATAATCAACTAAGCGAACAATTTACTGAACTCTAAAGCTCAATACTTTTACATTGGCCGTTTTAGAAACAAGATATGAAGTCCAAGCTGTCTTATGGGTTTTTGTAACAGGCTATTCGAAAAAAAAATGATAACAAAACCAAATGCTGATTAACAATTTTTAATTTCCCTCAGTCATGAAGTAATTAACGTCTTGCTGGCAGGGTAGCAATCAAGCATTGGCTGGATAACCACGGTATTGGAAAAATGCTGAACAACGATTAATTGTTATTATAGCATCTGAAAAATTGTCTACTTGATGTCTATCAAAATGCAAGGCAATTTCGGGTTCGTACAAACATGTGAGATACCAATCCCAATGTAAGGATTGTACTGTTTTAAAGAATAATTGCAGGCGATACTAATAAGCTATTTTCAGTTTCTTTCGGAACCGTTCAAGGGCATAGGAACTACTAGTTCAAAGCTGTAGTTAAGCCGGATTTTGCCAACTTTGGATAAAGAATCCAATTAATTGGCTTGAATCAAAAAGGATTTTAAAATTAAAACTTTGAAACCCTTCAGGGTTAAGATTGAAACAAATTACTGGGTTTTAGGACGAAGTAGGCCAAAAAGGGGCATATCCATAACAAATTAAGGTGTGTAGAACCAGCAAGGAAAATATGCAGAATGGCGAAAATCAATGGTTAAGTTTTAAAAGAATTATGAAGCTGTGCACAAAATTTACCTAATTTCCCTGTCATATCCTGCATCCAAAATGTTTTAAGAACTTTAGCCCATTTACGGATTAAGGAAAGGGAAACGAATTATAATGTCCGAAGATGTGTCAAGGGATTTTCACAGTGTATCGAAAACAAAAATGCACGCAATTAAGCTGTTGATATACCTGAATGAAATATGCCATTTGGCTGCCCCAAGGGTTAGATTGAATAATCAAGACTAATTAGGAAGGATTTGTACGAAGCTACAAGTAGCGAACAAAAGTTGCAACAACCTAAGAATCTCGAGAAATAGGTAATCAAATTACGAAATGTTCCAAAGAATGTAAATTTTTTTCCGAATTTGTACGACCATGAATAGTTGCAGAAATCCTATCAAGGAATTACATTGTTAGAATAAGCCAGCAAGCATGTTCAACGAATTTAGCTGGGTTTTGTAACAGTCCCATTGAAGAGCTAATCAGTGCATGTTAATACCTTGAAATCAATGGGATATTACTGTTATAAATTTGGAACATTCAGCTTGGTTACTCAAATAGATGTGAAAGAATTTGACCAGACCTAGAGTATACTCAAAACCTGCAAGAATTTTGGGTTTGTTAACAAGAATAACAGTACGAAAATCGAATAATTTTGTTGGATTTAAAAAGGCTTAAGAACAAAATTTGTTGAGTTTACTCACCAAAATTCCAACTTTTTAAGGTACTTCCCGGTTAGCGTTCGGAAATTAATTGAACGTAGAATGCTGGAATTTTGCGGATTTGTACAAGGTATCAAAAAACGTACAAGGCAATTGGTTTTAAAAACAATGGATTTTGCGATATCCATGAAAACGGTTAGGTTAGTTAACTAAATGAAGTGAGATTAGACGATTGCCGGGAAATTTCCCTCATACTGCACAAATTTTTTAAGGAACGCGATTCTCCGAAAGACAGGAAACTAACTGACCTTGTTGCAACGCAGCTAAGGGGGGGAACAGTACATTGAACCGAAATAAGGCTGGTCCATAAACCTTATCAAGGTTTGGCATTTTCGAATAATTTCAGGAAAAATAAGCTCACAAAACGTAATTTACTGGATTTTTTAGAGTTCCCTAAAAAATAAGTAACCGGACGAACACTAAGGGTTGTGATTTAAAGTATACCAGAAAACGTTAAAAAGCAATTTGATTTGAACGTTAAGTATATCAGACGAAATGTAGGGAGAGATATAGGTATTCTTTATAATATCAAAGTTTGTAGGAAATTTGAGATATCTGTCCGAATCAGGCACAGTCGAAAATTTACCTAACCAAATTAAGGCTTTAGAAAAAGTTTGTCAAAACCATGATGATCACTGTCCAGAATCACTGTCAAGGATTTAAGTTTGTACCATAAAAACGCAGGGTAAGATTTACAATTCATAGCGTGGGTTTTTGAAAGTGCATATGAGACTAAAGATGCACGTAACCCTTTTAAAAGCTGGTTCAAGAAAAATTGAAACCGTTAAAGGGGTTAGACAATAAATATAGCTTGGGATTTTACAGGGGCCCTTAAAAGGGGTATCATAAGCAACTTACAATTTGGCTGTTTAAACCAGCGGGAATATAGCGAATGGCTGTACCAAATCAGTTAAGTAAGTATACTAAGTTCAAAGCAAGGAAATTGGGTCTTCCCAATCGATAAAAATTATTGCAGAAACTGGGGGTTTTCTAGAATTTACAGAATGACATCTCAATGTTCCAAGCAGTTAGGCTTTTTGTACCAAACAACCCAATTGTCAAAGTAAAAAATGGATACGCGATCACTTGAAAAAATTGGATTTAAGTTTATACCATCGAAACCTTAAGGGCTATTTTTAATTTTTATAGTTCCTTTTTAAGGCTTGGCGCCTTTCGGAATGCGATACGAACAAGCAAAGGGCTGAGTCAACGAAGGATTATCGAAAATGGAAACAATTGAGTAAAGTTAGTATCCCCAAAAAATAACATTGAGGATTTAATTGTACCTTTAAACGCATAGCCTATAAAAATATTTGTTGGCCCTTTTTTTCCCGGGGGTTTCCGAATAGGCAATTCGTTACAAATGCACAAGCTGCTGATGGATGAAAATTTTTAAAAAGGAAATAAAATATGACGTTGATACCTAAACAAGCATTGTTAGAAGTTAACAATTTGAACCTTAAGTTCTAATTAAAATATAATTGTTAGGCTATTGTGGCGCTTCGTGGCAAGAGGAAGGCTATACAAGAGAATTCAATAAGCTGTGTAGGGACCAAGAATTATCGAAAGAAAAATGGCCTGGAAACAAATTCGGATTTAAGTTTAAGTATAACTCAAGGGCTTGGAAAATCTCCCATTTTTGCCGATTTTTGGGTACGAAGCCCCGGGGTTTGGGAAAAGGTTTTTTTTTGGAAGCAGGACTTGCAAGGAGTCCAGAAAAAATTTCGTCCTCAGCTTTCTTATTTTTGAGTTTCTAAACTTCCCCGTTTGTTCCGTTTTTTGGCAGTAATTCCTTGTTTTAAAAAACCCCCCTTTTTTTGTTGTTTTACTGTTTTTACCCCTCCCTTTGGGCCCCTTGGGCCAAAAAACCCCCCGTAAAAATTTTAAATTGACCCCTTAAGGGTTTTCAAAGTTCTTGAAAAAATACTTGTTTAAGGGGCGACCCGTGAAAATTATGTTCTTTTCGAATAGCACGTTAAAAAACCCTTAACATGGTTTGGGGAAACATTCGGTATCTCATTTGGGGATTTCCGGCGAAGCGGGGGAAAGTTCCCTTGAAAAGAATTTTTTGGATCCTTTTTGCAAGGGATCCATACAATTTCGTCTCTCAACGCTTATTTTTTGATTATACTAAATTTAACTCCAAATTTTTTTGCCATTTTTTTGGATTTCCCTTGTGGTTGTATACAAGTTTTTTCTGTTGTACTGTATAGCCCTTTTTCCGGCCCAATCGGTGTTACAAAAACGCCACGCTAAATAAAAAAATTAATTAGAGTGGGGGGCTTCAATGGTAAAAACTTGTAAAAATCCCAATTGTTTAGGGTGATTAAACCTTCTTTATTATGTTTTCTTTCATAACTTTAAAAAAATCCCAAAAAGGTTGGGAACTTGATATCCACTTCTGTTTTTTCCGGTACGAAAGGCCGAAATTCCCTTGAAAAAGCGATTTTTATGCAATTTTCAAAAAAATTTGGGGGCCTTTCGTCTTTTTAACAGCTTATTTTTTGAGTTTTACCAACTTCCTCCGAATTTTGGTTTTCCCGCCATTTTTTGGGTTTTTTCCTGTGGTTGTCTAACAGCCCTTTTTTGCGTTGTTATGTTTAGCCCTACCTTGGAATGCCCGTAAAAAGCCCAGTAATTTAATTAGTTTTCTCCCCTTGAGAGGGGCTTTTAAAGGAAAAACTTTTAAACCAGCAATTTAGGGTGTTGCCCGGCATATCATTTTCTCTTTTCGAAAGCCGGAAAAAATTTGACGTTTTTGGGGAACTTCGGATTTTTTGTCCTTGCTTTTAATTTTCCTACCCCGGTTGTTAAAAGTTTTTTTTGGTGGGTTAAGGGAAAAAGGACAAATTTTCGCCCTCTCAGCAGCTTAGTTCTTAGTTATACCTAAACTTAACCCGAATTTGTTTCCACCATTTTTCGGCAGTATTTCCTTGCTGGTTGCACTAACCCCCTTTAAATTGCTGTTGCTACTGTATACCCCTCTCTTTTGCCACTCCGTGCCTACAAAAAGCCACACTAAAAATTTTACTTTCATTCTAAGCCCTTAGCGGGCTTTCAAATGGTAAAAAAAAATTGTAAAAAATCCAGCATTGTTTTGAGGGGATCTGACCGTGCATACTTAGTTTCTCTTTCGAAAGCCTGTGACAAAAATCCCATAAGAAAGCGTTTGGGGAACATTGGAGTATGTCACTTGCTGTATTTTCCGGACGAAGACGGCCGAAATTGCCTTAAAAAAAGGAATTTTTGGTGCAGGATTTTGAAAGGAAGCCAGGTACAAATTTTCTCTCTAGCATGTTAGTTTTGAGTTTACCTAAATTAAAAATCCGAATTTGTTTCCAGCCTTTTTCGGAAAGTTTTTTTTCCCTTGTTTTTTGATACACAGCCTTTAATTGCAGTTCTCTGTATTAGCCCTCTCTCGGGCCCAAATTGCGTCCCCTAAAAACGCCACAGTTTTAAAATTACGTTAAAACAAGAGCCCTTAGACGGCTTTCAAATGGTAAAATTTTGTAAAAACCCAGCATTGATTTGGGGGTGATCTGACCGTGCATATCATGTTTCTCTTTCGAAAGCACTTGTAAAAAAATCCCATAAAAAAGCTTTGGGAACTTTGGGAGTATGTATTTGCTGTTTTTTCCCGGGTACAAAGAGGGCCAAAGTTGCCTTGAAAAGGGATTTTTGGAGCAGGTTTTATGAAGGAAGATAGGTACAAATTTTCGTCTCTCTAGCATGCTTGTTCTTGAGTTTTTTCCAAAACTTAACTCCGAATTTGTTTCACCATTTTCGGCGATTTTTTCCTTGCTGGTTGCACTACCAGCCCTTAATTGTTGTTGCTACTGTATTGCCCACCCCCGCCACTCGCGTCCCCTACAAAACGCCACAGCTACATAATTACGTTCTTTCTAGAGCCCTTGAGAGGGGCTTTCAAATGGTATAAAACTTGTAAAAAATCCGCTTTGTTTTGGGGGTGATCTGCCCGTGCTACTCTATGTTTCCTTTTTCGAATAGCACTGTGTACAAAAATCCAAAAGCATGTTTTTGGGGAACATTCGGAGTACGCATTTCCCCTGTTTTTTTCCAAAAACGAAGCGCCGAATTTCCCTTAAAAAAGAATTTTTGGATGCAGGACTATGCAAGGAAAATTTTCCGGGTACAAATTTGCTCTCTAGCTGCTTAGTTCTTGATTATACAAAATTTAAACCCCAAAAATTGTTTCCAGCCATTTTTCCAGAAATTTTCCCTTTGCTGGTTGTACTACCACCCTTTTTTCTTAGTTGCTACTGTTTTAGCCCAACTTTTGGGCCCAAATCGCGTCGCCTACAAAATCGCCACAGCAAAAATTATTCAATCAGAGCCCTTGAACGGTTTTAAAATGGTATAAAATTTAAAAATCCAGCATTGATTTGAGGGATTGCCCCGGATATTTTAATTTTCCTTTCAAATAGCACTGTGTACAAAAATCCCATAGAAAAGCGTTTGGGGAAACATCGAGTATCGTCACTTGGCTGTATTTTCCGGACAAGAGGGCCCGAAAGTTCCCTTGAAAAAAATTTTTGGATGCAGGACTATGAAAGGGAAAGACCCAGGTACAAATTTCGTCTCTCAGCATGTTTAGTTTTGATTATCCCTAAACTTAATCCGAATTTGTTTCCAGCCTTTTTTTCGGCAGTATATTCCCTTGTGGTTTACTACACAGCCCTTTTTTGCTTATTTGCTACTGTATTACCCCTACTCTCTGGCCACTCGCGTCCCCTACAAAATCGCCAAAGCTACATATTTGGGTTCAATCTAGACCCCTTAGACGGGCTTTCAAAGGGTAAAAAAACTTGTAAAAATCCAGCATTGATTTGGGGGGTGATTGACCGTGCATACTTATGTTTCTTTTCGAATAGCCGGAAAAAACCCCATAAAAAACTTTTGGGGAAACATTCGGAGTATCGCATTCTATTTTCCCGGGTACGAAACGGCCGAAAGTTGCCTTGAAAAGGGATTTTTGGATGGGGGATATGCAAGGAAGATCAGTAAAAATTCTTTCCCCTCAGCATCTTATTTTGAGTTATCCCTAAATTAACTCCAAATTTTGTTTCCAGCCATTTTTCGGCGTTATTCCTTTGTGGTTGTCAAAACCAGCCTTTTGCTTAGTTGCTACTGATTAGCCCTACTCTCTCCCAAATTGCGTCGCCATAAAACGCCACAGCATAATTATTTTCAATCTAGACCCCTTGAGAGGGCTTTAAAATGGTAAAAACTGTAAAAATCCGGCATTGTTTTGGGGGTATTGACCGTGATACTTATTTTTCTCTTCAAATAGCACTGTTAAAAAAACCCAAAAGACAGCGTTTGGGGAACATTGGGAGTACGTCATTTGCGTTTTTCCCCGGTACGAAGACGGCCGAAAGTTGTTTAAAAAGATTTTTGGGATGCGGACATGCAAGGAAGTTTCCAGGAAAAATTTTCGTCTCTCTAGCATGCTTATTTTGATTTTTCCCTAAACTTAACTCCGAATTTGTTTCCGGCCATTTTTCGGCAGTATATTCCTTGTGGTTGTACTACACAGCCTTTTGCTTTTTGTACTGATTAGCCCAAATCCTTGCCTTGCGTCGCCTAAAAATCGCCCACCTATATAATTAGTTTCAATCTGAGCCCTTAAACGGGTTTTCCCAAATGGTTTAAACTTGTAAAAAAACCAAACATTGATTTGGGGGTATCTGCCCGTGAAATTTTATGTTTCTCTTTCAAATAGCACGGTAAAAAAATCCCATAAAAAAGCTTTTGGGGAACATTGGGATTTTGTCACTTGCTGTTTTTTCCCGGTACAAGAGGGGCCGAAATTGCCTTGACAAAGGGATTTTGGATGGGGACTAGAAAGGGAAATCCAGGACAAATTTGTCTCCTAGTGTTAGTTCTTGAGTTATCCCTAAATTTAACTCCGAATTTTTTTTCCCACCATTTTTGGGCAGTATTTTCCTTGCGTTGACTACAAGCCCAAAAATTGCTTTTTTGCTACTGTTTTAGCCTATCTCTTGCCACTTTCGCGTCGCTAAAAAAAACGCCCACCTAATAATTAGTTCATTCTAAGCCTTGGACGGGCTTTAAAATGGTTAAAACTTTAAAAATCCAGCATTGATTTGGGGGTGATTACCGTGCATATTAGTTTCTTTTTGATAGCCTGGTAAAAAAAACCCTAAGAAAAGCGTTTGGGGAACATTCGGAGTATCGCACTTTGTATTTTCCGGTACGAAAGGCCGAAAGTTGTTTGAAAAAGTGATTTTGGATGCGGGACATGCAAGGAAGATCCAGGTACAAAATTTCGTCTCTCTAGCATGCTTAGTCTTGGTTATCCCTAAACTTAACCCCGAATTTGTTTCCAGCCATTTTCGGCAGTATTTTCCCTTTGTGGTTGGACTACACAGCCTTAATTCTTATTTGCTACTGTATTGCCTACTCTCTGGCCATTGCGTCCCCTTAAAAAACGCCACAGATAAATTCGTTCAATCTAGAGCCCTTGAGAGGGGTTTTCAAATGGTAAAAACTTGTAAAAATCCGCATTGATTTAGGGTGATCTGACCGTGCATATTTATGTTTCTCTTTCGAATAGCATGTGTAAAAAAATTCCAAAGAAAATTTTTTGGGGGAACATTCGGAGAAATGTCCTTGCTGATTTTCCGGTCGAAACGGCCGAAAGTTGCCTTAAAAAATATTTTTGGATGCAGGACTAGAAAGGAAGACCGGTACAAATTTCGTCTTTTAGCAGCTTGTTCTTGATTTATCCCTAAATTTAATCCAAATTTGTTTCCAGCCATTTTTCGGCAGAATTTTTCCTTGCGGGTTGACTCACAGCCCTTAATTGCTTGTTGACTGTTTTAGCCCACTCTTTTGGCCACTCGCGTCCCCCACAAAAACGCAACCCTACAAATTACGTAAACCCCAGAGTTGAGACGGGCTTTCCAAATTTTTTAAAACTTGTAAAAAATCCGAGTTTGGGGATCTGAGGGCCTATTTTATGTTTTTTTCGAAAGACGGCAAAAATCCCTTAAAAAGCTTTTTGGGGAACTTCGGAATCCATTTCTAATTTGAAACAAGCCCCAAATTTTTCCTTAAAAAAAGATTTTTTGGGATGCAGGCCCCATCAAGAAGATTTAGGTTTCCCCAAATTTTGTTTCCACCCAGTTTTTTTATTTAATTCCTTAAGGGTTTTTTTCCCCCTTTTTTTTTTTTTTTTTTTTTTTTTTTTTTTTTTGTTTTTTTTTTTTCCCCTTTTTTATTCGGTTTTTTAAAAACCCCAATTTTTTGGGGGTATTCCCTCAATTAGTTTTTTTTTTAAAGACTGTTAAAAAAATATAAAAAATTTGGGGGAAACTTTCGGATTGATTTGAGTATTTCCGGTAAAACCCAAAGTTTTCCTTTAAAAAAGCTTTTTTGGTAACAAAAAATCCCTTTTTTTAGCTGCGTTTTGGGGAAAAATTCCCCGATTTTTTTTCCAGCCTTTTTTCCGTTACCGGGGACTCCCCCCAAATTTGCCTTGAATTTTTTAGATTTTGAAGCGGCCTACAAAAAGACAGTACAAATTTGTTCTCTGACCCCTTAAGGGGCTTAAATTATAAAACTTAAAAATCGATTGTTTAAATTTTCCGGCATATTTTTTTCCTTCTGTTGTAAAAAAACCCTAAAAGCTTGGGGCTTCAGTATTACCCCTTTTTTTTCCCGGAAAAACCCCCCAAAGTTTTAAAAAATTTTTGGAAAACTACAAAAATAGGTAAAATTTTCGCCCCTAGCTGTTTCTTGGTTTATTTTAAAAATCCGTTTTGTTTGATTTTTCGGCTTTTATTTTCTTTTTCAAACCCCCCTAATTGTTACACATTCCTTACCTTTTTGGCCATGGGTTTCGCCAATTCCCCCGTATTTTCTTTAAAACAAGCCCGGGAGGGGCCAAAGTTGTTTGGGGGTAAAAATAGATTTTTGGGGTTTGCCGGAACTTTTTTTTCCCGGGAATCAGTGAAAAAAAAAAGGGGGGGGGGGGGGGGGGGGGTAAAGGGGAAATTTTTAAAATTTTTTTTGTGGGGGGGGGGGGGTCAAATTTCGTCTCTTAGCATGCTTATTCTTGATTATCCCAAAAACTTAAACTCCGATTTGTTTTCCAGCCATTTTTTGGGCGTATTTTCCTTGCTGGTTGACTACACAGCCTTTTGCTTGTTGCTACTGTATTAGCCCTACTCTTTTGCCACTCGCGTCGCCTACAAAAACGCCACAGCTACAAATACTTCAATCTAGACCCCTTGGAGGGCTTTAAAAGGGGTTAAACTGTAAAAATCCCATTGTTTTGAGGGGATTACCGTGATACTTATGTTTCTCTTTCAAATAGCAATGTGTACAAAAATCCCATTAGACTTTTTTTTGGGGAAACATTGGGAGAAACTCATTCCCTGTTTTTTCCCGGGTACGAAGACGGCCGAAATTGCCTTGAAAAGTATTTTTGGGGATGCAAAACTATCAAGGAAGATCCAGGTAAAAAATTTCGTTTCTTGGCTGTTTAGTTTTGATTTAACCCTAAATTTAAACCCCAATTTTTTTCCACCTTTTTTTCGGCGTATTTTCCTTGCTGGTTGACTACAACCCCTTTGTTAGTTGCTACTGTTTTTACCCTACTCTCTGCCACTCGCGTCCCCCTACAAAATCGCCACAGCTAAAAATTTAGTTCAATCTAGAGCCCTTGGACGGGTTTTAAAATGGTATAAAATTGAAAAAAATCCAGATTGTTTTTGAGGTGATTGCCCGTGTTATTTTTTTCCCCCTTTTCGAATAGCACTGTGTACAAAAAATCCCATTAGACAGCTTTGGGAACATTCGGATATCGTCACTTGCGTTTTTCCGTTAAAAGAGGGCCGAAAGTTGCCTTGAAAAGTAATTTTTGGGATGAGGAAATGAAAGGGAAAGGTTCAGGACAAATTTCGTCTCTCTAGCATGCTTGGGTTCTTGAGTTATACCTTAAACTTAACTCCGAATTTGTTTCCAGCCTTTTTTGGGCAGTTTTTCCTTTCGGGTTGACTACCACCCCTTTTGCTTAGTTCTACTGTATTGCCCTACTTTCCCACTGCGTCGCCTACAAAATCGCCACAGCTAATAATTTAAGTTCAATCTAGAGCCCTTGAGAGGGGCTTTTAAAGGGTAAAAAAACTTGTAAAAATCCGCATTGTTTTGAGGTATTTGACCGGCTACTTTTTTTCTTTTTTCGAATAGCCGTGTAAAAAAATCCCATTAGCCCGCGTTTGGGGAACATTCGGAGTATCGTCACTTGTGTTTTTTCCGTACGAAGAGGGCCGAAATTTTCCCTTAAAAGGGGTTTTTTGGGATCGGATATGCAAGGAAGATCCAGGTACAAATTTCGTCTCTCTGGCATGCTTATTTTGATTTAAAAAATTTTAAAAACCTTTTAACCTTCGGGAAAATTTTGTTATTCCTTTTTTCCCCATTTTTCGGCCCCCAAAAATTCCCCCGCTTTTACTTCAACAGGCCCTTCCTTTCTTTAAAAAAGTTGCTTAGGGGGTATTACCCTACTTTTGCCCTTTTTCAATGCCTTGTACAAAAATCCCAAGACAATTGGGGGGAAATTTCATACCCTTAAACGTTTTCCCCGGTAAAAACCGAAATCCAAAAAAGCATTTTTGGGAGGGATTGAAAGTTGGGTACTTTGTTCTTTTTCATGTGTTTAAAAAATCTTAACTCGTTTGACTTTTTTTTCCGGAGTATTCCTTGCGGGTTCCTACAAGCCCAAGTTGTTGTCGATTTTTTGGATCCCCGGCCCTACAAAAGACAGTAAAATTCGTTCTCTAGACCCCTTGGGGGTTTTTGGGTTAAAACTTTAAAAAACCCGTTTTGGGGTTTTCCGGCCCATTTTTCCTTTTCTGCCGTGTAAAAAACCCATAGCTCTTGGGGGCTTGGGTACGAATTACTTATTTTCGGTCAAGCGGCCGGGCCTAAAAAAAATTTTTGGACGGGCTATAAAATTCATAAAAATTTGCCCTTAGCGCTATTCGGGTTTATAAATTTTTGTAAAATTTTTCCACCCATTTTTAAGGTATTTCCGTGGTAACCCCCTTAAATTGTTTCTCTTTTGATAGCCCCGGTGTACAAAATCCCAATAAATTCTTTTAAATGACCCGAGGGGGTTTAAAGGGAAAAAAAAAAAAAAATTTTCCCCTTTTTTCGGTTTACAAAACGGCCAAATTTTTTCCCTTTGAAATATTTTTAAAAATTTTTTGGGGGAAACAGGATAGCATTAGATTTCCGGTACAAAGGGCCAAAATTGCCTTAAAAAGTTTTTGGTAACTTAAACACAAAAAAATTTTTTGTTTCCCCAAAGCTTTTTTTTTTCTTTTTTTTTTTTTTTTTTTTTTTTGGGCAGTTATTCCTTGCTGTTTTTACACACCCCTTTTGTTTTGTTGCTCGTATTACCCCTTACCTTCCCAATCGCGTCGCCAAAAAATCGCCACAGCTACATAATTATTTCAATCTAAGCCCTTAGAGGGGTTTCAAATGTATAAAACTTTTAAAACCCATTGTTTTGAGGGGGGATTACCGTGATACTTATTTTTCTTTTTCGAATAGCCTGTGTAAAAAAATCCCTTTTAAGCGCGTTTTGGGGAACTTTCGGAGTATCGTCACTTGTGTATTTTCCGGGACGAAGACGGCCGAAAGTTGCCTTGAAAGGAATTTTTGGATCAGGACTATGCGGGAAATCCAGGTACAATTCGTCCTCTGTCTTTTATTTTTGAGTTATCCTAAACTTAACTCGATTTGTTTCCAGCCTTTTTTTCGCATATATTCCTTGCTGGTTGACTACACAGCCCTTTTGCTTAGTTGCTACTGTATTCCCTACTCTCTGGCCACTCGCGTCCCCTTACAAAATCCCACAGCTACAAATTTTATTTCAATCTAACCCTTGAACGGGCTTTAAAATGGTAAAAAAAATTTTAAAAAAAAATCCAGCATTGATTTGAGGGTGATTGCCCGTGATCCCTTTATGTTTCTTTTCAAAATACACTGTGTACAAAAACCCCATAGAAAATTTTTGGGGGAACTTCGGAGTACGCATTGGGGGATTTTCCGGTACGAAGAGGGCCGAAAGTTCCTTAAAAAAGAAAATTTTTGGATGCAGGATATGAAAGGGAAGGTTCAGGACAAATTTCGTCTCTCTACATGTTTTAGTTCTTGAGTTATACCAAAACCCAACTCCGAATTTTTTTCCCCAGCCTTTTTTTCGGCGTTTTTTCCCTTTGCGGGTTGACTACAAGCCCTTTTTGCTTAGTTCCACTGTATAGCCCTACTCTCGGGCCATCGGGGTCGCCTACAAAACGCCACAGCTAATAATTGGGTTCAATCAAGGGCCCTTGAGAGGGCTTTTAAAGGAAAAATTGTAAAAACCCGCTTTATTGAGGGGATTGACCGTGATACTTATGTTTCTTTTTCGAAAGCCGTTACAAAAATCCCATAAGACCTTTTTTGGGGAACATTCGGAGTATCGTCACTTGCTGTTTTTTTCCGGTCGAAGACGGCCGAAAGTTCCCTTGAAAAGGGGTTTTTTGGATAAGGACTTGCAAGGAAGATCAGGACAAATTTCGTCTCTTGGCATGCTATTTTGATTTTAACCCTAAATTAATCCGAATTTGTTTCCAGCCTTTTTGGCAGTATATTCCTTGCGGGTTTTGACACACACCCCCTTTTGCTTTGTTCTACTGAATTACCCACTCCCTTGGCACTCGCGTCCCCTACAAAATCCCCACGACATAATTAGGTCAATCAGACCCTTAGGGGGGCTTTCAAAGGGTATAAAATTGTAAAAATCCAGATTTGTTTTGGGGGTGATTGCCCGTGATACTTATGTTTCTCTTTCGAATACACTGTGTACAAAAACCCCTTTTAGAAAAAGCTTTTGGGGGAAACATGGAGATCGTCACTTGCCTGTATTTTCCCGTACAAAGAGGGCCCAAAAGTTGCCTTTTGAAAGAAAATTTTTGGTGCAGGACTTGCAAGGAAGATCCATACAAATTTCGTCTCTTGGCATCTTATTTTAAGTTATCCCTAAACTTAACCCAAATTTGTTTCCACCAATTTTTTCGGCAGTTTTTCCTTGGGGTTGACAAACACACCCCCTTTTGTTTAGTTCTACTGTATTCCCTACTTTGGCCACCGCGTCGCCTACAAAATCTCCACAGCTACAAATTTTTCAATCTAGAGCCCTTGAAGGGGTTTCAAATGGTAAAAACTTTAAAAACCACTTTGTTTTGAGGGTGATTAAACTGCAACTTATGTTTCTTTTCGAATAGCACTGTGAAAAAAATCCCATTAGAAAAGCGTTGGGAACTTGGGATATCGTCACTTGCGTATTTTCCGGTACGAAGACGGCCCAAAAGTTCCCTTTTAAAAAGTAATTTTTGGATGCAGGATATGAAAGGAAAGGTTCAGGTAAAAATTTCGTTCTCTGCATCTTAGTTCTTGATTTTATACTTAAATTTAACTCCGAATTTTTCCACCTTTTTCGGCAGTATATTCCTTGCGGGTTGACTACCACCCTTAATTGCTTATTGCTACTGTTTTACCCTACTCTTGGCCACTCGCGTCGCCTACAAAATCCCCACAGTACAAATTAGTTCAATTAGACCCCTTGGACGGGCTTCAAATGGATAAAACTTGAAAAAATCCCATTGATTGAGGGTATTGACCGTGATACTTATGTTTCTCTTTCGAATACACTGGTAAAAAATCCCATAGACAAGCTTTGGGGAACTTGGGATATCGTCACTTGCTTATTTTCCGGCGAAGAGGGCCGAAAGTTCCCTTTTTAAAAAAGCGATTTTTGGATGCAGGAAAAAGCAAGGAAGATCAGGTAAAAATTTCGTCTCTCGGCATGCTTAGTTTTGGTTTTATACAAACTTAACTCCGAATTTGTTTCCACCATTTTCGGCAGAAAATTCCTTGCTGGTTGACTACACAGCCCTTCTTTTTTTTGGGTTTTTTTTTCTTTATTACCCTACCTCGGGCCACTCCGTGCCTAAAAATCCCCACAGTACAAATTAGGTTCTTTTCCCTTTAGGGGGCATAAAATTGTAAAAATCAGCATGATTGAGGGTGATCTACCGTGAATCTATTTCTCTTTCAATAGCCGTGTACAAAATCCCATAAGACACTTGGGAACATTGGAGTATGTCACTTGCTTATTTTCCGGTCGAAGACGGCGAAGTTGCCTTAAAAGTGATTTTTGGTGCGGGGCTATGCAAGAATCCAGTACAAATTTCGTCTCTCTAGCATCTTAGTTCTTGAGTTATACTAACTTAACTCCGAATTGTTTCACCATTTTCGCAGATATTCTTGCTGTTGACACACAGCCCTTTTGCTTCGTTGTACTGTATTAGCCTACTCTCTGGCCACTCGCGCGCACAAAACCCACAGCTCTAATTAGTTCATCTGAGCCCTTGAACGGGCTTTCAAATGTATAAAATTGTAAATCCAGATTGATTTAGGGTGATCTGACCGTGCATACCTATTTCTCTTTCGAATAGCACTTTAAAAAATCCTAAGACTGTTGGGAACATTCGGAGTATCGTCACTTGCTGTATTTTCGGTACGAAGACGGGCCGAAAGTTGCCTTGAAAAGCGATTTTTGGATGCAGACTATGCAGGAAGATCAGGACAAATTCGTTCTCAGCATGCTAGTTTGGTTTATACTAAATTAACTCCGAATTTGTTCCAGCCATTTTTCGGCAGTATATTCCTTTGTTGACTACACGCCCTTAATTGCTAGTTGCTACGTATTAGCCTACCTCTGCAATCGCGCCCTAAAATCGCCACGCTATAATTAGTTCAATCTAGAGCCCTTGGACGGGCTTTCAATGGTATAAAACTTGTAAAAATCCACTTTGATTTGAGGTGATCTGACCGGCATCTCTATTTTCTTTTCGAATACACTGGTACAAAATCCCAAAGACTGCGTTTGGGGACATTCGAGTATCGTCCTTGCTGTATTTCCGGTACGAGAGGCCGAAGTTGCTGAAAAAGGATTTTGGATGCAGGACTATCAAGGAAGACCGTACAAATTGTCCTCTAGCATGCTTTCTTGAGTATACCAACTTAACTCCGAATTGTTTCCACCATTTTTCGGCAGTATTTCCTGCGGTTACTAACAGCCCTTTGCTTCGTTGCTACGTTAGCCCTACTCTCTGCACTCGCGTCGCCTACAAAACGCCACGCTACAATTAGTTCAATCTAAGCCTTGAGACGGGCTTTCAAATGGTATAAAACTTGTAAAACCAGCATTGATTGGGTGATCTGACCGTGCTACTCTATGTTTCTCTTTCGATAGCCTGTGTAAAAATCCCTAAGAATGCTTTGGGGAACATCGAGTTCGTCACTTGCTGTATTTCCGGTACAAGACGGCCAAAGTTGCCTTGAAAAGATTTTTGGATGCAGGATAGCAAGGAAGATCCAGGTACAATTTCGTCTCTCTAGCATGCTTAGTTCTTGATTTATACTAAACTTAACTCGAATTGTTTCCAGCCATTTTGGAGTATATTCCTTGTGGTTGACTACACAGCCCTTTGCTTGTTGCTACTGTATTAGCCTACTTCTGGCCATCGCGTCGCCTAAAAAACGCCACAGCAAATAATAGTTCAATCTAGAGCCCTTGAGACGGCTTTCAAATGTATAAACTTGTAAAAATCCAGCATTGATTTAAGGGTGTTTACCGTGCAACTTATTTTCTCTTTCGAATAGCACTGTGTAAAAAATCCTTAGACTGTTGGGGACATCGAGTACGTCATTTGCCTGTATTTGGGTACGAAGACGCGAAGTTCCTTGAAAAGTGATTTTTGATGAGGACTATGCAAGGAAATCAGACAATTGTCTCTCTAGCATGCTTAGTTCTTGAGTTATACTAAATTAACTCCGAATTTTCACCATTTTCGGCAGTATTTTGCTGGTTCACACACAGCCCTTAATTGCCGTTGCTACTTATTACCCTACTCTTGCCATCGCGCGCCAAAAACGCCACAGTAATAATAGTTCAATCTAGAGCCCTTGAGACGGCTTTCAAATGGTATAAAACTTGAAAATCCAGCATTGATTTGAGGTGATCTACGTGCATACTCTATGTTCTCTTTCGAATAGCACTGTGTACAAATCCATAGAATGCTTTGGGGAACATTCGGAGTATCGTCACTTCCTGTATTTCCGGTACAAAGACGGCCGAAAGTTGCTTGACAAAGTATTTTGGATGCAGACTATCAAGGAAATCCAGGTACAAATTTCGTCTTCTGCATGCTTAGTTTTGAGTTATACTAAATTTAAACCCGAATTTGTTTCACATTTTCGGCAGTATATTCCTGCTGTTGACTCACACCCTTTGTTTCTACGTATTAGCCCTACTCCTGCCTGCGTGCCTAAAAAACGCCACAGCTAATAAATTCAATCTAGAGCCTTGAACGGCTTCAATGTATAAAACTTGTAAAATCCAGCATTGATTTAGGGTGATCGACCGTGCTACTCTATGTTCTCTTTCGAATGCACGTGTAAAAAATCCCTAACATGCGTTTGGGAAACATTCGAGTATGTCACTTGCTGTTTTCCGTACGAAGACGGCGAAGTTGCTTGAAAAAGAATTTTGGAGCAGGACAGCAAGGAGTTCAGGTAAAATTTCGTTCTCTGCATGCTTAGTTCTTGAGTTATACCTAAACTTAATCCGAATTTGTTCAGCATTTTCGGCAGTAATTCCTGCTGTTGACTACACAGCCCTAATTGCTAGTTGTACTGTATTAGCCTACTCTCTGGCCATCGCGTCCCACAAATCGCCACAGCTATATATTAGTTCAATCTAGAGCCCTGAGACGGTTTTAATGTATAAAACTTGTAAAAACCAGCATGATTGAGGGTGATTACCGTGCAACTTATGTTTCTTTTCGAATAGCCTGTGTACAAAAATCCCATAACAGCTTGGGGAACATTCGAGTATCGTCCTTGCTGTTTTTCCGGTACGAGACGCCGAAGTTGCCTAAAGTATTTTTGTGCGGACTATGCAAGGAAGATCCAGGTACAAATTTCGTCTCTTGCATGCTTATTTGATTATACCTAAATTAACTCGAATTGTTTCAGCCATTTTTCGCAGTATATTCCTTGCTGGTTGCTAACGCCCTTTTGCTTGTTGCTACTGTATTAGCCCTACTCTCTGCCACTCGCGTCGCCTACAAATCCCACAGCTACATAATTCGTTCAATTAGAGCCTTGAGCGGCTTCAAGGGTATAAAACTTGTAAAAATCCAGATTGATTTGGGGGATCGACGTGCATACTTATTTCTCTTTCGATAGCACTGTGTACAAAATCCATAGACAGCTTGGGAACATCGGATATCGTCACTTGCTGTATTTCCGGTACGAAGACGGCCGAAGTTGCCTTGAAAAGAATTTTGGATGCAGACTATCAAGGAAGACCAGTACAAATTTCGTCTCTCTGCATCTTATTTTAGTTATACCTAACTTACTCGAATTGTTTCCAGCCATTTTTCGGAGTATATTCCTTGGTGCACTACCACCTTAATTGCTTGTTGCTACTGTATAGCCTACTCTCTGCCACTCGCGTCCCCACAAAACGCCACACTAATAATTAGTTCAATCTAGAGCCCTTGAGACGGCTTTAAATGTATAAACTTTAAAATCCAGCATTGATTTGAGGTGATTGACGTGATACTCTTTTTCCTTTCGAATAGCCTGTGTACAAAAATCCCATTAGACATGCGTTTGGAACATCGAGTATCGCACTTGCCTGTATTTCCGTACGAAGACGGCCGAAAGTTGCCTTGAAAAAGTATTTTGATGCAGGCATGCAAGGAATTCAGGTCAAATTTCGTCTCTCTAGCATGCTTAGTCTGAGTTACTAAATTACTCCGAATTTTTTCCAGCCATTTTTCGGCGTTTCTTGTGTTGCACTACACAGCCCTTATTGCTAGTTGCTACTGTATTAGCCTACTCTCTGGCCCATCGCGTCGCCTAAAATCGCCCAGCTATATTACGTTAATCTAAGCCTTGAACGGCTTTAAATGGTATAAAACTTGTAAAAATCGCATTGATTTAGTGATCTGCTGCTACTTTTTCCTTTCGATAGACTGTGTACAAAACCATAAATGCGTTTGGGGAACATTCGGAGTATCGTCACTTGCGTATTTCCGTACGAAGACGGCCGAAAGTTCCTTGAAAGTATTTTGGATCAGGACATGCAGAGATCAGTAAAATTTCGTCTCTCTAGCTTTAGTTTGATTATACTTAAATTACTCGAATTTGTTTCCAGCCATTTTTCGGCGTATATTCCTTGCTGGTTGCACTACACAGCCCTTATGCTGTGCTACTGTATTAGCCTTCCTTGGCCAATCGCGTCGCAAAAAATCGCCACAGCTATTAATACGTTCATCTAAGCCTTGAGACGGGCTTTCAAATGGTATAAATTGTAAAATCAGCATTGATTTGGGTGATCTGACGTGCATACTCTATGTTTCTCTTTCGAATGCACTGTGTACAAAATCCCATAGACAGCGTTTGGGAACTTGGAGATCTCACTTGCTGTATTTTCCGGTACGAGACGGCCGAAAGTGCCTTGAAAAGCATTTTTTGGATGCAGACTATGCAAGGAAATCAGTACAAATTCGTCTCTCTGCATGCTAGTTTGAGTATACCTAAACTTAACTCCGATTTGTTCCCAGCCATTTTCGGCAGATATCGCTGTTCACTACACGCCTTAATTCTAGTTCTACTGTATAGCCACTCTCTGCCAATCGCGTCCCTACAAAATCCCACGCTAATATTAATTCAATCAGAGCCTTGAGACGGGCTTTCAAATGTATAAAACTTGTAAAATCCAGCATTGATTTGAGGTGATCGACCGTGATACTCTATGTTTCTTTCGAATACACTGTGTAAAAAATCCCATAAGACACTTTGGGAACATCGAGTATCGCATTGGGTGTATTTTCCGGTACGAGCGGCCGAAGTTGCCTTGAAAAGTTTTGGATGCAGGACTATGCAAGAAGTCAGGTACAAATTCGCTCTCTGCATGTTAGTTCTTGAGTTTACCAAACTAACTCCAATTTTTCAGCCATTTTCGCAGATATTCCTTCTGGTTGACAAAGCCCTTTGCTTGTTCTCTGTATTAGCCCTACTCTCTGCCCTCGCGTCGCCTCAAATCGCCACATAATAATTAGTCAATCTAAGCCCTTGAGAGGCTTTAAATGGTATAAAACTTGTAAAAATCCACATGATTTGAGGGGTTTGACCGTGCATTCTATGTTTTCTCTTCGATGCACTGTGTACAAAAATCCCTAAGACAGCGTTTGGGAACATTCGGAGAAACGCATTGCTGTATTTTCGGTACGAACGGCCGAAAGTTGCCTTGAAAGATTTTGGACAGGACTATCAAGGAGTCCAGGTACAAATTTGTCCTCTGCACTTATTTGAGTTATACCTAAACTTAACTCCGAATTGTTTCCGCCATTTTTCGGCAGTATTTCCTGCGGTTGCCTACACAGCCTATTCTTAGTGCACGTTTAGCCTACCTCTGGCCACTGCGTCGCCTACAAATCCCACAGCTACATAATTAGTTCAATCTGAGCCCTTGAAGGCTTCAAATGTAAAAACTGTAAAAATCCAGCATTGATTTGAGGGATCTGAGTGCATACTCTATGTTTCTCTTTCGAATAGCACTGTGTACAAAAATCCCTAGACAAGCGTTTGGGAACATCGGAGTTCGTCCTGACTGTATTTCCGGTACGAAGACGCCGAAGTTGCCTTGAAAGTAAATTTGGATCAGGACTATGCAAGAAATCAGGACAATTTCGTCTCTCTGCTTCTTAGTTTTGAGTTATACCTAAACTTACCCGATTTGTTTCCAGCATTTTCGGCAGTATATTCCTTGCTGTTGTACTACACAGCCCTTCTTGCTTGTTGCTACTGTATTAGCCCTACTCTCTGGCCATCGCGTCGCTACAAAACGCCACAGCTACTTTATTAGTTCAATCTAGAGCCTTGAGACGGGCTTTCAAATGGTATAAAACTTGTAAAACCAGCATTGATTTGAGGGTGATCTAACCGTGCATACTCTTATGTTTCTCTTTCGAATAGCACTGTGTACAAAAATTCCTTAGACATGCGTTTGGGGAACATTCGGAGTATCGTCACTTCCTGTATTTTCCGGTACGAAGACGGCCGAAAGTTGCCTTGAAAATAGTATTTTTGATACAGGACTATGCAAGGAAGATTCAGGTACAAATTTCGTCTCTCTAGCATGCTTAGTTCTTGAGTTATACTTAAACTTAACTCCGAATTTGTTTCCAGCCATTTTTCGGCAGTATATTCCTTGCTGGTTGTACTACACAGCCCTTCATTGCTTAGTTGCTACTGTATTAGCCTACTCTCTGGCCATCGCGTCGCCTACAAAATCGCCACAGCTACATAATTACGATTCAATCTAGAGCCCTTGAGACGGGCTTTCAAATGGTATAAAACTTGTAAAAATCCAGCATTGATTTGAGGGTGATCTGACCGTGCATACTTTATGTTTCTCTTTCGAATAGCACTGTGTACAAAATCCCATTAGACATGCGTTGGGGAACATTCGGAGTATCGTCACTTGCTGTATTTTCCGGTACGAAGACGGCCGAAAGTTGCCTTGAAAAAGTAATTTTTGGATGCAGGACTATGCAAGGAAGAGTTCAGGTACAAATTTTCGTCTCTCTAGCATGCTTAGTTCTTGAGTTATACTTAAACTTAACTCCGAATTTGTTTCAGCCATTTTTCGGCAGTATATTCCTTGCTGGTTGTACTACACAGCCCTTCATTGCTTAGTTGCTACTGTATTAGCCCTACTCTCTGGCCATCGCGTCGCCTACAAAATGCCACAGTAAAAATTACGTTCAATCTAGAGCCCTTGAGACGGGCTTTAAAAAAATGTATAAAACTTGTAAAATCCAGCATTGATTTGAGGGTGATTGACCGTGCAACTTTTGTTTCTCTTTCGAATAGCACTGTGTAAAAAAATCCCATTAGACATGCTTTTGGGGAACATTCGGAGTATCGTCACTTGCCTGTATTTTCCGGTACGAAGACGGCCGAAAAGTTGCTTAAAAGTAATTTTTGGATGCAGGACTTGAAAGGGAAAGGGTTAGGTACAAATTTGTTCTCTAGCATGCTTAGTTCTTGAGTTATCTTAACTTAACTCCGAATTGTTTCCAGCCATTTTTCCCAAGTATATTCCTTGCTGGTTGTACTACACAGCCTTCCTTGCTTGGTTGCTACTGTATTAGCCCTACTCTCTGGCCCAAACTCGCGTCGCCTACAAAATCCCACAGCTACAAAATTTACGTTAAATCTAGAGCCTTGAGACGGGCTTTCAAATGGTATAAAACTTGTAAAAATCCGCATTGATTTGAGGGTGATCTGACCGTGCATACTTTATGTTTCTCTTTCGATAGCACTGGTACAAAAATCCCATTAGACATGCGTTTGGGGAACATTCGGAGTATCGTCACTTCCCTGTATTTTCCGGTACGAAGACGGCCGAAATTTGCCTTTGAAAAGATTTTGGATGCAGGACTATGCAGGAAGATCGGTCAAATTTGCTTCTAGCTCTAGTTCTTGAGTTTCCCTTTTAAACCTCCAAATTGTTTCCAGCCATTTTTCGGCGTATATTCTTGTGGTTGATACAGCCTTTTGCTAGTTGCTACGTATTCCTTCTCTGGCACTGCGTCGCACAAAATCCACAGCTAATATTAGTTCATCTAGAGCCTTGAGACGGGCTTTCAAAGGTATAAAACTTGTAAAAATCCGCATTGATTTGAGGGGATTGACCTGCATATTTATGTTCTTTCGAAGCACTGTGTACAAAATCCATTGACATGCGTTTGGGAACATCGGAGTATCGTCATTGCCTGTATTTTCCGTACGGCGGCGAAGTTGCCTGAAAAAGTAATTTTTGTCAGCTATGCAGAAGATTAGGTACAAATTTCGTCTCTCTAGCTTTAGTTCTTAGTTATACTTAAATTACTCCGAATTTGTTTCAGCATTTTTCGGCAGTTTCCTGCTGGTTGATACCAGCCTTTTTGCTAGTTGTACTGTTTAGCCCTCTCTCTGGCCATCCGTCGCCACAAAATCGCCACAGTATAATAGTTCATCTAAGCCCTGAGACGGGTTTAATGGTATAAACTGTAAAATCCGCATTGATTTGAGGGTGATTGACCTGCTTACTTATTTTCTCTTCGAAGCCTTGACAAACCATAACAGGTTTGGGGAACATTCGGGTAGTCACTTGCTGTATTTTCCGTACAAAGACGCAAAGTTGCCTTGAAAATTTGGGATGCAGGACTATGCAGGAAGATTAGGTACAATTTGTCTCTCTAGCTGCTTATTTCTTGAGTTAACTAAACAACCGATTTGTTTCAGCCATTTTCGGCAGTATATTCCTTGTGGTTGTACCCCCCTTCATGCGGTATGCAAGAATTTGATTCCAGGTCCAAAAGCCCCTACATTTAGTTCTTTTTGAGTTAAACCCTTTTTTAAAATTTTTAAACTCCGAATTTTTTCCAGCCATTTTTCGGCAGTAATTCCTTGCTGGTTGTATACAGCCTTTTGCTTGTGCTATGTTTAGCCCACCCTGGCCACCTCGCCTCCCCCAACAAAATTCCAGCCAATTTGGATTTGGGTTGATTGACCTGACTTTATGTTTCTTTTCGATAGCACTGGTAAAAATCCTTAGAAGCGTTTGGGGAACATTCGAGTATCGCATGCCTGTATTTCTAAGAAGCGGCCGAAAGTGCTTAAAAGATTTGTGCAGACTAGCAAGAAGTTCAGTACAATTTGTCTCTCTGCATGCTAGTTCTTGAGTTATCTTAACTTAACTCGATTGTTTCAGCCATTTTTCCATATATCCTTGTGGTTGCTACACAGCCCTTTTGCTTTGCTACTGTATTACCCTACTCTGGCCATCCGTCGCCTAAAAATGCACAGCTAAAATTAGTTCATCTAGAGCCTTGAGACGGGTTTAAAGGGTTTAAAAATTGTAAAATCCAGCATGATTTGAGGGTGATCTGCCCCTTGCAACTTTATGTTTTCTTCGAATAGCACGTTACAAAATCCATGACATGCGTTGGGAACATTCGGAGACGTCACTTGCTGTATTTCGGTACGAAGACGGCGAAAGTTGCTTAAAAGTTTTTGGACAGGACTATGCAAGGAAGTCAGGTACAAATTTGTCTCTCAGCATGCTTGTTCTTGAGTTATCTAAACTAATCGAATTTGTTTCCAGCCATTTTTCCAGTAT
>JASTWB010000155.1:0-37882 GCA_032158295.1 Pycnopodia helianthoides | reverse complement strand
AACGCTGTTCGCTAATGTCCAATCCAAATGCGAATTTCCAATTGATTACTGCATATTAAATTGTTTGGTGGTGTTCCATATCCTCTTGAAATGATGATATTGGCTTGCACTAATGTCCTATCCAAAAGAATATCTCGCAGAGACTCATTCAAGTTCAGAATTACACTTCAAGACAAGCCACTTACACGAAGAGGGGTTTTATCTACTGTTATGTCAGTCTATGACCCACTGGGCCTGCTTGCACCTGTTGTGCTGGTAGGGAAAGGGATTCTCCAAGAACTGTGTAAGGGATCAGCTGAATGGGATGACCCTCTGCCAGAACAACTGAAGATGAGATGGGAAAGGTGGAGAACGACTTACAAAACCTTGAATCTCTCTCTAAGGAGGTGCTACAAGCCAAGTGATTTTTGTAATATCCAGAAAACCCAACTTCATCATTTCTCAGATGCCAGCAGTTTTGGATATGTGCCAGTGTACCTACTTGAGGCTTGTCAATAAAGATGGGCGTGTACACTGCACTTTAGTGATGGGGAAATCCAGAGTTGCACCGCTGAGATCTGTTACCATACCTCGCCTCGAGCTAAATGCGGCTGTTGTTTCTGTCAGAGTCAGCTCCCTCTTGCAAAAAGAACTCAACTTTGATTGCGATGAAGAGTTCTTCTGGACAGACAGCACTATTGTTCTTGGATATATCAACAATGAATTGAAGCGATTCCTCATCTTTGTTGCCAACAGGATTAAACACATTAGAGACAATTCTTCTCCTTCCCAGTGGCATCATGTTGACACCCATGATAATCCAGCTGACTCTGCTTCCCGAGGTTTGACAGTCAATCAACTCATCGAAACATCAAGTTGGTTATCAGGGCCAGTTTTGCTTTGCAAAGAGGACCTCCCACTGTCAGGTGACAAAGCTAAATTCGAAGTGCAGTTAGCCGACCCTGAGGTGAAGAAATCTCAAACCTATGCTACTCATTCCAGCGCACCAGTGTTCGACTTGGATAGGTTTAGTCATTTTTCCACCTGGCACGGAACCAAGAGAGCAGTTGCAAACTGCAAGTGTTTCACCCAGTGCCTAAAGAGACGGTGCAGGGAGAAGCATCTCCAGACCACATCATCTCTTCCCACTGTTCCCCAAGTAACAGTAGAGGATCTGCGTCTTGCCGAGGTGGAGATTTTAAAATCACTGCACCAGTCGTCCTTTGCGGATGAAATCTCCAACCTAAAGAATCTGCGAAACAGTGTCGAACCAGAGCCAGAGAGACAGATCAGACGGTGTATCAAAAGGAGTAACCGTCTACACCTCTTAGATCCATTCATAGATGAGTATGGTCTACTTAGAGTGGGAGGACGCATCGAAAAAATGGACGAATCCTATGACCTCAAACATCCAGCTATTCTCCCTAACTGAATTGATCATCCGTCATTATCACCAGAAGACCGCTCACCAAGGACGTGGTATGACGCTCAATTTACTCAGAGCCAGCGGCTTTTGGATAGTTGGTGGCAGTGTTGCAATTTCTAGAGTTATCCAAAGATGTGTGACTTGCTCCAGGCTTAGATTCTCACCTCAGACACAGAAGATGGCTGATCTGCTGATTGACAGAGTAACGCCAACTCCCCCCTTTACTTATTGTGGTATGGACTGTTTTGGGCCTTTCGAGATAAAGGAGGGCAGAAAGGAGTTGAAAAGGTATGGTCTCATCTTCACTTGCTTGTATTCTAGAGCTGTACACATTGAGACTTTGAACTTGGTGTAAGGGTTAAGTCAGTATTTATACAAGAGTTTAGAGTAAAGGGCTCAATTGCAAGGCTTACCCCTTATGCTTTTGGTGAATTCTCTTCTATGCAAGCATTTGGGGTTTGTGTCAGTATTTTTACAGTAGAGTAAAGGGCCCAAATGCGAGGCTTACCCCCTGTGCTCTTGGTGAGTTCTCCTCTATGCAAGCGTTTCAGGTTTTTGTCAGCCTTGGAAATCGATGGGTAGATGAGAGGAACAAGAATCTGTGTTAGAGGAGAGATGGCAGAAATTTTAGAGTGTGAAGATGAAGTGGATTGATGACAGTATTTTCACTGGGAGATTCGCAGTATAAAATGCCGTGCAAGACCTTAAAGAAGCTGAGCAAGTAATTTTGCCTGAGTACCAAGGGGTGCCAATGGAGCTGCTGCTTGGGGTTTGTGTTAGGGTTATAGTGAGAGTAGGGTTAGTACTAAGGTGAATTCAGTATGGAGTTCTTGGGGTAAATTTTCCCCAAAACATTTAAGGTTGGGGTTAGGGTAAAGTCTAGCCGAACAATTCACTCAGTCTTGGTTTATGACCAAGAGTAAACACACTAACATACGTGAAGTTGCTTTTCTGGACCATTATCATGTGTGGAATTTATTTACACAATCAGTGACAGAATTTGGTATTCTTTACAACAAATTTATTAATAATTTTTGCAAATGCTGCAGAGGTTAGAGTCCATTACTGATGTCAAAACAAGAGCACTGACCCAATTCTCTGACATCATCATCACAATCATCTTGATTGCACCATTTTGGGGAGTCAATGTCCCCCGGTCCATTTTGGGAGTGAATGTCCATGTGTGTTATACAGTGTAGTGCACACTTCAGACCAACGCTGCTTTGACATGCTTGCCATAATTTTGACGAGCATTTTGACTCCCAAAAATGGAGAGCATGGCAGACAGTGACTGTGTCTGACGTTGGTCAAGGGGTCAGTACAGTTTATTCTCACCATTAAATAACGTATACATTTAAAAAGAAAGAATAGAGAACAGATATTCAAACAAAAGTCAAAACAAAAAATACAATGGAAAAAATAAAGGGATGACGACTGATTAAGTGAACAACAAGGAGCAACAAAAGTCAAAACAAAAAAGCTGTTCCTTGGTTAACCACTTCATGTCGGTATAAAAAAAAATGTATGTGCCCACCCGCGGTGTTATGTTTTGGGGAGCTTCTTGAGTAATTGTTTTCGTTTGAAAATTGCATTGTCACAATAAAACCCCGACTTGGCAAAGAAAAGAAAAGAAAGGTTCTCATAATTAGTTCGGCCGCAAGTCTGTCCGAAAAAAGATTTTCGGATAAACACATCATCCAACGTGAAGTGGTTAAGAGCCCAAGAAAATAACTTTAGTTCGAAGACCAGTGATTTCATCTTAACTGTGTATCACTCTTAATTGCTAAGCAAAGTGTGATATGGGCAGTCAGGTAGGCTCAGTGGTTTCCTTCCCTGCCTTTCACCTCTGTGGGCCCTGGTTCGAATCCTGGACCGGAGCCTTGTATGTGGATTGGGTTTTCAGTCCCTACCTGATTGTGTGGGTTTTTCCTACTTGGGGTTTTCCTCCCACATCTAAAACTGACACTTCTTCATCTTCTTCTCCACATAAGTACCTTCAGGCCTACAGGTCACAGTGCTAGTTGCTTTTGAGTGTCCCTTGGTTGCATTACCAGAAAGATATAATAATAATAATAATATCACAATACAAATCACTATGGCGGTACAGACACGCATGTTTAGTAGAGGGACATTGTGGGCTTTTCCTCATGTGTTTTCTATTGTCCATCATCTTTAATCTTTCCAGTTAAAACACCCCACAAGTATAGCTCCTACCTAAAAATCTACCCTCAATGTCTCTCTATTAAGCACAACTCACTGTGAAATCGATCCCTGTGCTCAACGTCACAAAGCTTTCAATATTGCTGTAGTGAATTGTGTTGTGACATCACACTTTGCTTAGCAGTTTAGATTGGTTCCCACTTAAGATCAGTCTAAGCTCTTTGTGGAAATCGAGCCCAAGGTTCGATTTCAACAAAGAGCTAAGAGTGATCTTAAAGATGTGCATCAATCTTAATTGGTGAATCTTAAAGTGAATCTTTGTGCTTTGTGAAATCAAACCTGAAACTATAAAATTAATGTTCCTTCCTGTAATTGAAATAATGGGTGGAGTTTTGTCAATCTAACTTAATTAAAGGTACACGTTGTCTTGGATCGGTCGAGTTGGTCTACAAAAAGCGTTTGTAACCGTTTGTTATAAAATGATGGTTAGAAAGATAATTTAAAAGTAGAATACAATGATCCACACAAATATGCCTCGAAATTGCGTGGTTTCCCTTGAACTTTGCGAACTAACACAGTCGGCCATTTTGTGGAGTCAAAAAGTTTGACTCCATAAAATGGCCGACTGTGTTAGTTCACGATGTAAAAGGAAAATCACGCAATTTCGAGGCATATTTGTGTGGATCATTGTACTCTACTTTTAAAACATCTTTCTAACCACATGCATTTTATAACAAACGGTTTACAAACGCTTTTTTAGACCAACTCGGCCAATTCAAGGCAGCGTGTACCTTTAAGAATTATATGGGGAGGGGAAATGTCTCTAAAACTCACAATTACACTGTTTATCTCATTACAAATTTACACTTCAATCCTTTGGCCGCAATGAAATATTTAAAATGTTACATTTTTGGGACAAGTCTTCTCCGTTGATGTAAATAAAATTTGACTGTACACAAGAACCACAGACCCAATCGGCACTAATTAGACTGAAGCTTGTATTTGTACACTGTTGACGAGTCGGTTACAAACCCAATCCTGGTAATCAAGGACTTGTCCAATAATGATAACAACAATAAGTAGTTCTTATATAGCGCTTTATCACACGATGGGCGTCTCAAAGCTCTTAGTATTTTTTTCCTGCAAGGTATGCAGAGCTACATTTTGAAGTATGAGACCTATTGCTTTACATAGCACCGTGTAATGGTGTACAAGGTGCTGTGGCACAAAGTGCAGCCAATCAAACCAGGAACGACAGGGCACTGGGTTCCACTGGGTTCTTTTACGTGCATTACACAACACACAAGACCTATGGCTTTACGTCCCATCCGAAGGTCGAAGCAATTATCGGTTTAAAGTGTCTTGCTTAAGGACACAAGTGTCACGATCTGGACTCGAACCCACTCTGCTGATCAGAAACACCAGCGCTTGAGTCCAGTGTTCTTATCCGCTCGGCAACGACATGCCACGAATCAAGGCCTTGTCCAATTCCACGATGGGATATAGACAGGGAACCAGTGAACTGGAAATCTGACGTCACATTCCAAGGTAGTAATGAGGAGACAATCAACATATCGGCCTCTCATCGCTGTGATACTCTGCACTACATCCTTGGACATTTTGGTTGGTGTCCCACAAGGCCATTTTGCTTCCAATGATTGCGCACACTTATCCGCTCGGTCATGACACGCCACGAATCAAGGACTTTGCGCACGCTTCCGGCTATCTCGGTACTGGACCAGTGCTTCTTGACCAATGAAACCATCGGATAAGTAACAAAGGCCGTCTTTACCTTGTTCAGAGCACATCCAACACTACCCGATCCTATTTCACAGTGGAGTTAGAGTTTGTTAACCGATCCTTTCCATTGGTCTGGTGGTTCTTTTAGCTCCTGAAACCGGTGAAATGCACGCTATATTCGTCGGTGTAATCCCAGGGGGAGGTCATTGTCCCACTCTTCATAATATTGCACAAACTCATCTTCTTCCTCTTCCCCATGTAGATTCAATGGCAAAATGAAAACAGTTAAATTGGTAGAGCAGACAAAACAGTCGCAGACAGTGCTCATGATTTGTGTTATAACCATTATACATGAAATAAGTTTTGACTAAATCGGTTGTACGAGTCAAGAAAAATAGTGAAAAACATGCACAATTTTCAGCATTGTCCTTAATTTTGGTTGCAACAACCGAAATCACCTGTTGCGTTTTTGCTTAGGTTTTCAGATACAGTTTTCTCGTATATGACTTCATTTCAGAGGGGAAATATTTTACAGAAAAAAATGGTTCTAGTATTAACTTCACAATCAGTAAGCTTTCAGACTAAAATTAAACAATGACTTTTTTTCTATCCTTACCAAAGTTGCAATTGTCTAGGCATCACATTACTCTAAATAATATTCATGTTTAAAAAAGTCTATCTTAGCTAAATGATCGGAAAAGTTGTTGACTACATAATCTTTCCTGGGAAGACCCAGGTCAGTCCACTTTGGGGGTTATGGCTGCCAAATTCAGGCAAGACCTATATAAAGAATGTTTGGATTTGACCCAGGACGCTGTAAATTATTAAATGGCAAAATGAATAATGGGCACCACAGACATTTGAGTCAGAGCACGTCATCCAAAAAAGCTATCCTACCCGAACTCTCAATTTTTATGTTTGAAAATGTCCATCTTAGCTGCATGTGTAACTTGATGGACAAAAACGCACCAGGCAAGAAACTAAAGGCCACATCTAAACTGGCAGCTCTGGCTAAGGTTATGGCTGCATTGCCACGCCAACATGTGTTAAAAACATAGACAGCCCTTTGAAACAACCGCATCTGCCAGAGTCAGACAATGGCCTTAGTGATAAAGAATAACGTGATGCTTTTCTGCTGGTTTTTGAGACACACACTATCGTTTACCTTTTTAACTGAAGACTCTTCCTCTGGCTTACAGCCTTCCCACTGTCGGTACAGAGGACTGATGAACACAACGGACCTGAATAATTTAGACACAGAAACAAAGTAAATCACTGAGGGAACAATCTGCAAGGTGACTACAGAACTCACATTATTTTTAGAAGATTGTCTCTGGTTCTGATGGTAGAGGAAGGAGACTGGTTTCCACTTAGAGAGTCTCTCAAAAGTCGGGCACATTCTAGGCGCAAAAGAATGTTCCGTGGGCACACACCCACAATCCATTGGTTCGCTAGAAAGTTCCGCTATACCATATCATCGGGAGAAATCTTACATGAGAGGATACGCGCATTGGTATTTTGAAACATTCCGGGGATCCAATAATGTGCACATGCTGGAACACTTATTCAAACCAATTAGACCGATTGCAATCTCCAAGTCACGTGACCTATAGTGGGTGTCAACCATCAACAAACATGGTGTCCTCCATAGGAAAGTGCCATTGTTGTAAAGTACATGATGATTGTTGCATTTGTTGATTTAATGGAGGGGTTTTCTGTCATGAAATATGTTATCACTCTATTAAAGGCAGGATACACTTATGGTAATTGTCAAAGTCTAGTATTCCTCACTTGGTGTATCCCAATATGTGCATAAAATAACAGACCTGTAAAAATTTGGGCTCAATTGGTCATCAAAGTTGCAAGAAAATAATAGTAGAAAAAACACCCTTGTTGCACAGAATTGTCTGCTTTCAGATGCCTGAAAAAAGGCTTCATGCCTGAAGCCTTTTTCAGATTCAAATATTTTAGTCAGAAATTACCTCTTTCTAAAAAAATTCACTTCAGAGGGAGTCGTTTCTCACAATGTTTTACACTATTAGCAGCTCTCAGGTGCTCCTACCCAAGTCAGTTTTTATGGTAATGTATTTCCTGAGTAATTACCAAAAGTATCCACTGCCATCCTTGCCCGCTTTCTCATCTTGTCAAGATTGTGTGTCTTTGGTCGGTCGTTGATTTATATCAGATCTTTTAATTGAACTTAACATTGCTTTCTTGTATGTATATATTGTTTATTTTTATATAAAATTGTTATCTTGTTGCATGTTATAAAACAAAGAAGGAATGAATGAATGAAAACCATTTCGTAGCTGAGCTTCACCCCATTAGTACCATGTATGAAATCCTTACTGACGCAAACTGCTGTTTCCACAAAATGTTATGGTCAAAGAGCCTACAACTCCATTGCACTCTCATTATGGAATGACTTACCAGTTCATGTTTGCCAAGCTGACTTTGTTGTGCTTTTCAAGGGACTTTTTAAAGACTCACTTGTTTGAAACTACATTTTTGTAACAAATTACTCCATATATTTCATTGTTTTATGTTTTGTGTTGCACATAAGAGGCTCCTGCATTGTGCACTATATAAATGTATTGTGTTATTATTATTATTATTATAAAATATTTCATTGTTTTATGTTTTGTGTTGCACATAGAGGCTCCTGCATTGTTGCACTATATAAATGTATTGTGTTATTATTATTATTATTATTAAAAAACAATTTAATAGATGTTAAATTTGCAACAAGGATAAAGAACATTATTTGGTTTTGCCCTTTTCACGAAACTCGGGGAAGTAACGAGTATACAGTGCTTTACATACACAGGTGAAAGCGCAAAACCATAATAATAATATTAAATACAAGTACTTCCATGAATTTATTACGCTGCAAATTACTACTTGTTTTAAATTGCAAATAAATATTCTAGAAACAATGACTGCAGTTAAGGCGTACACAAGCTCAAAGCTGACTTCCAGAACTTTACTTTGGTCACAACTTGAACTTTCATGGGTCACTGGGTCATTTGAAGGTCCTGCGGCTGTGATCTCACAGCCACGACCCTGCCGGTTTAAACAGCAGATTAAGACCTCGTCCCCTACTCTTTTATTCCCTTACTAATGCATTATAAATAGGGCCGATTTAACTGACACTGCCAATACACTGTCCAAAAATGGGCCAATCATTATATGATTAACACCTGCACTGCTAGTACGGCAGGTGATGGGTATGTGCCTCTGATGATACAAGCAAGGGATTTGGCACACAGTATGTCATGAGAAAGATACTTGGCTAAGGGCCATCGCAGATTTGTCCTTCTGAAAAAATTTAGGTAGAATAACAAGCAATTTTTAAAATGGCTGCCATTGCTTATTATTCTCCTATTGTTTTTCAAAATTCCAAACCGCCATGGCCCAAAAAGCCAATTATTTTCAAAATGGCTGCCTGGTGCTCGTTATTCTTCTATAGGTTTTTCAACAATTCCAAACTACCATGACTTTGTGCCAAACTCCACGCAAATTTGTACAATTCCCCCAAATATTTCCCTATCTGGCCCACTAAGCTGCACTCTGGCTAATGCGACAAGACAAACCCCATGCCCAGCATGATCTGTTTTGCAGTACAGTGCTAAATCCAGCCCAATCAAGCAAAGCCGATGTATTCTGATGGGTTCGAACCAGTCAAAAACTGTAGCGGGAGAATGTGATTCAGTCGACACAGGGAATGCCGAGTAGAGGTTGCATCACTCCCTCCATATTACTGTCCGTGCCATACACATACCTAAGATATGTGGGGAAAAGCATTTCTCAACCAAATTCTAGCACAACAATACCAAATTCAAACAAAATCCCACAGCTTGTTATACTTTGCCAGAACTTTAAGTGTTTGTTGTTAAAATTTCATGAAACTCAAATTGCTAATCATTTTTAAAGGGCAAAACACACCAACAAAAATTATCAAGCGTTACCTTGGTAGCAGGTAGGGGTCAAACGGAAAGAAGGAATCCAGCGAGTTAGTGGTAGACAGAGACGACACCGCCCCACTGGAGTGCAGCTTGGTCACCTGCTGTAACGATCGATTATTACGCTCCATGATCGTGTAGCAGTACGCAATCTGATATTTCCTGTCAGCAAAAACATGGAACGACACAATTGTGAAGGTGATAAAGAAAGATGAAGTTTCAATTGAACTTCAGGTGGTAAGTACATTGCAACAAGCTAGAACAAGTTCAAAGTTAGTGAATCTCTCAACAGCAATGGCTTAACATGTGACTACTGTCTGCCCATGTTCCTACCATTTTGGGATTCTTATTCATTAATTTTTTATTTATTTATTCGATATCCAACAGCGGATATCCGCCATTTACAGGTATCATTTGAAAACAAATAAATATATATATAAGCTAAAACTACATTTGCACAATTTACATGATACAAACTTAATAAATATAGAAAAACAAGTCAACTGAAAACCCAAGTATGGAAAATAGATGAAAAATAAAGACAAATAATTAAAACTTGATTTAATATTATACACATATGGACTGGCAATGAGGTCACTAGAGCACGTCTATTCCCCCGAGGGACTGTGAGTTACCAGAAGAGGGACCTAACCCTAACCCATAGAGTTATAGATACACGCACGTAACCGCGCTGGCCAACCATGGGTCTGAATCCCTATGGGTAAATTACATACAAACTTCTCCCTTGAAAAAATGTTGGCTGTGTGAACTGGTGCAGGACCTGTGTTATGCAATGAGTGAGCACCATTTTCTCAATCCCAAAAAATGCTACTTGGTCACGTGGTTTTGTACTCTAGTTCTTTTATATAACTCTAGAGTGTGCAGAACACATAACACCTGTGGAATCTAACTCCAATAGAGGCGCAACTAAGATTCAGCTTGGGTGATGACGTCAGGTGAACTGGGTGGATAGCTGACACTGGCAGGTCCCAATATATGCGCAAGACCTATGCATACATTGGGACCTGCTTAATGAGGGGAAGTCAACCTGATAGATGGTTTATTGGTCAGCCATTTGGGTTCACCTTGTTTCAGGTCATCAGTACACTGGTCAGCACACTGTAGATAGACCAATGTTTACATTTGGAGTAGAGCAAGATAACATGGCTATTCACCCCCATGAGACTATGGAGTAGGGTGGGGGACACGTATGCTTCATTGTACCACTTAGCTTGGTTACCAGGCGTGATTGCGCAATAACCTGCCGCAATCAACAAAATGGCGGATACAATTGCTAAAAGCCGTAGTCATTTGGAATGAGTTGTTTTTGTTTTACACGTTTGTTTTGTCAGGGTTTTTTATGGAAGTGTTTTTACTTAACATTTTTAAATTGCGTAAAGTTCATAAAATTACAGGGGGAAAGTGATAGTTGTCTTGAAAATGTCAAAGTATTTTTCGTGATGTTCTTTAGTTTTCCCGATGCTGTGCTATATATTGCAATTAAAGACAGACTTAAACAATTTCATCAGCCAGAGAACAAGTGAATGGAAATTCGTAATGAGGAGTATGGTGAGTGTTTGTTGTCGACCTTTTTCTGAATAGATTACACAAACGGTACCGTGACGTACACGATCCATGTACACACACATTATGCATGATTGATATGTAAATATACAATTTAACAAAATACACAACACTGTACCTCACATGGTGGTGTAGCTGCATGACTACGGCTTAATTGAGCCTTTGAATTAAAGTTTAAACAAAATATCAAGTAAAAATAGTAAACCAACAACTTCATCATGTGTTACCATAATTTATTTATTGTTATAATCGTGGAGGTAGAATTAAAATTCCTAATTGGTAACATATCTTGAGTTCCCTATATCTTTCTTTAGCAATACAGAAAATATTTGTTTCTTTTCTCCCTACTCCGACCAGTCCGAGTCCTAGTCCTAGTTAAATGTAGACCCAGTATTTAAGGCCTAGGGCGCTGTACTCCTTTAAAAATTGTTTTGATGCAGATGTCAACATTTTTAAAAGGGAGTACAGCGCCCCAGTTATTGCAATATTGGGTCTTAGTTACATAGGCAGAGACTACTACCTAGATAAAATAGTACTAAATAAACAAAAATGCCTAGTTTTACTCTGCCTCAGCATTAATCCTGCATCATACATAGTGTACTACTACTTTATGTACTCGTAACCCGACCTGGAAATTCATCTTTGAGAGGGCAAGGCCATTTTCAATTTGCAAAGGGCACTTCCATTGGCCAATAGGGCAGGGCAAAAGACGCCATGGCCTCCATGTAATTCCAGGCCTGCATTAAGCCTCAAATTTTAGTCATACTCAAGAGTACACAGCTTTTTCCGGCACAGCAGATACTTGAAAGTTTTGAACAATCAAAATCAAAACACATAGGCCTAAGTTGGAATTTGTCAAAATTGTGTCCATAATGATCTGCTCTGGGTTTTTTGTACCACATAATTAATTTTGTGACCAGTTTTTCATTTACATCCTATTGGTAATTGAAATTTATACATGACATAAATTAAATATTTAAATAAATTAACTCCAGGCCTGCATTAAGCCTCAAATTTTAGTCAGACTCAGAGTACACAGCTTTTTCCGGCACAGCCTTTCCTCAGATACTTGAAAGTTTTGAACAATCAAAATCAAAACACATAGGCCTAAGTTGGAATTTGTTAAAATTGTGTCCATAACGATCTGCTCTGGGTTTTTTGTACCACATAATTAATGTTGTGACCAGTTTTTCATTTACATCCTATTGGTAATTGAAATTTATACATGACATAATTTAAATATTTAAATAAATTAACTCGCTTAGAAAGTTATACAAAGACAGTGATTAGACTCTCATATCTCACATATTATTATATTACTATATATCCCATTTTGATTATGCAGGGTTTGTTTGAATCCAGTGAGTGGACATCACCGACTGAAGAATGGCCACTTCATCTTTAAGATCTCTGACATCGTTTTGGATGTTGTTGAACCTTGCATGGATGGACTCACCTCCTTGTTCACCATGGAAACCGAGACCTACTTTCCAAGGTACTACATGCTCCTCTAGAAGATGCATCTTGGGTGTTATGCTTTCACCTGAGAAATTGGTGCGAAAGAAGTCCATGTATTCCTTGATACAACAATCTGCACCCAAAACACAACAATTATTGGATAAAAAGACAAAGTTACAAACATTTCATCATTAAAGCTGCTATTTAGCCTACTGCATTTAATGTTGTAAAATACTTACCAAGGTGCTGTATCTCCTCCACATTCAACTGTCTGGCAAGGTTGCATTTGTTGTGACATCTTGAGAAAAGAGTGAAGATTCTGTCATACTTGTGGGCAATTGCTTCAGCCTCTTTGATTCTTGCAGCTGATGGACATAGCTGATGTACCATGTTGACCACAGATGATGTTAACTTCTTGATATTTTCTGCCTGAACATGAAATGATCAGAGCATAATGTAGATTTCTTTTTGTTTCTGCAGAAAACAAGACAACGTTATTTTCTAAATATTTCCACTTGGCATGTTAACTCACCTTGCAACATTTGTGCACATGATTTCCTACAAATGCATTACCATGGTATGCTTGTCTGTGGACTCCAATTTCCTGGAGTTTTTTATCCAGCTGAGCAGTTACTGGTCCTTGGCCAGGTTTAAGGGAGCATTTTTTCCTCATGGCTTCTGCAGCTGATTTCTGAGGGACAAAAAGAGTTAAAATGTCATTAAATAACCAGTCAATATTTGTAACAATTCTTACACAAGTCTAGAGTGAGAGAAAAGCTGTGCAACGTGTGCTTACTGAACTATTAGCTCAGTGCTGGGTGCACGTGCATGTAAATGTATACATGTACACTCCTAATAGGAGTGGCCTTTTGCCTTCTGATTGAGTGCACCCCTTGGTTTGTGACATCATGTAATTATACAAACTACTTTAGGTTTGATATTTCACTGAGGCAACAGAGGCAATGGACCTGATGCATTGATGTCATCATGCCGCCATCTTAGAGTTAATACAATGATGAAGCAATAGAAAACACACAGATCAATGCGTGCAGCGTACAGGATCAGCCAATGAGCAACCTTCTTTTACGTGTAGTTGAGGCCACCCTACTCAAATGACATGTGCATAAGGTCTGTTGCCCTCATGCCCTTGCCATTGTGCCCCTTGAAATGTTGTAGTAGAAAGTTACAATTCCCTCACAGAGATCCCTTTTACCTAGGACAAAATGCGTTGCCCTTTCCTGAATGAAGTGCACAGGCTGCAATTTTCTAATATACTTGCCTTCATACTATGTTTCTTCAAATTGTCTGCAATGGCATCAGAAAGCAACTCTACTAGTTTGAGATTGTCACTTCCGAGCATAATTGCAGGGAGCTGATCCTGAAGTGATGTTGCTATAGTCATAGAGGCATGTGCCTCTTGTTCTAGTAACAAAGCTGTGTGGATGCTGTTGGTGTATTCTTGAAATACTTTGTCCATGGTGTCCGTCTCTTGATGAGGACTTTCAGTTGATGCCAAGGTTTGACCAATGTGTTCATCTAATACATGGCAGGCGTTCTCAAAACTGACATAATGTTTGAGAAAAACTCCAAGACTGATGTGCAATCCTGGGGGGCACACCTAAAAAAAAACAAAAAAACATGGAGCTCCTGTAAACAGCAAATGTGTCTAAATGTAAATGTTTTATGTTGTTTTCCTTAAATTGTGTTTACATTTCAGATGTCAGTTTTGTTCTCATAAAAGCACTAAGAATTATACTGATTTCCTCAGAATGAAACTCTGGGCATCTAGAATACAAATTGAAATAACAGGAAAGTGGATGCCTTTGACATGTCATTGTAACTATAGATAACTCACATGGTTCAGAGGAATCGGTAGTATTGGCTCTCTGAAGACATTGTTGTGTTCCTTGGCTTTTGCGGGGTTGCATCCATGTAGCTTAAACTTTGATAAATCATCTGCCATCAGTTGGAGTGTTCTTGATTGTATTGTGGAACGTTGACTCTTTGGAAGTTGCATCTTGTTTTTGGTAACATTACAGTACGTATAAGCATCCATGTCGACCTTTTCATAAATCCAAACAAATACTGTATCAGTGTAAGACAGTTATTATTGCACTGTGTAGATTTAACATAACTTATTACATATCGTGGCGTGTCGTGGCCGAGTGGTCTAGTTCACCGGACCAAAGCTCTGGTGTTGTCAGCAGCACAGTGTGGGTTCGAATCCCGGTCATGACACTTGTGCCCTTGAGCAAGGCACTTAACCATAATTGCTTCATAAAAAGTTGGGAAGGTAGAGCATTCTGCTCTACCAGTCAGGCTCCTAGTGGATGATACCTGTAGGGATCCCAAGTGCGCCCTCATTGTTCAACTTGTGGGAAAGTAAACTTTTGGAGTTGTCACGTGACAATCTCTCTCTTTTTCTATAGCTTCGTCTGGAGAGAGCACATTATATTTTTGGCCTCCATTTCTCTCCATTTTGTGTGGAGCATGGCTCTGTCTCTCTTTTTCTGTAGCTTCGTCTGGAGAGAGCACATTATATTTTATATTCTGTAAACTTGTGTGTGTAGCCAGCCTCGTGTTGTGCTGACCTTTTGCCCTTTAGCTGTACATAAGACTGTGTGCATTTTTATTGTATGAGGTATTTTATATTCAATGTGCAGTGTTACATTGGATTTGGATTAAATCCGTACAGGAGATTATTTTTATATTTTGCATGTCATCTATAGCATTTGTTGCTTTGATTGTATTGTCTTTTGGTGAATCCTCGTCCTTTTTAAATAGAGGACCGGCCTCCTTCCCGTGTCTCTACAAATGGCGTCGTAGACAGGATTGAGGTTTCGCCATTTGTTTACAAAAAAATTCTTCTGCATTTGTTCTGTCTACGCTGTCTCTACAAATGGCGTCGTAGACAGGATTGAGGATTCGCCATTTGATAAATTTTGTGCATTTGTTCTGTCTACGCCGTGTCTCTACAAATGGCGTCGTAGACAGGATTGAGTGTTTGCCATTTTATTTTCGTCATTTTTCGGATTTTGGATTTGTCTACGCCTTTTCATCATGGAGTAGAACTTTTCGCTATTTTTATTACGTGCTATTTACTTTGGATATACCCGGACTTTAGATTTTTCTCCGAGTGAAATGGAGAAAGGATTTATGTAATCGTTTCGTGTTTCGTCGCGATTCTATGGATGGGATGGTCACCATTTAACTTTTTGCCTTCCCTGCATGACTTGAGAACTGAGGACTTCATCAAAGGATATTTTGGTTTACATTTTGTGTTGTGCAACTTTCAATTGTAAAAATTCTATTTGTAGAATTGTTTGTAATTTGACAATATATATCCAAGCTTTTTAGACCTGTTGTAGTTTAAAGGCAGTTGTGTCTTTTGTGGGTCTTTTAGAGATTCCTTATTTTGAGGAACAGATAATTTTTAGAGCCAGTTGTAGGCCTGTGCTTTGGATCAGTGCTTTCAAGTCAAATCGTTTTATTGTTGCACACATAATATTGTATTAGTTTTTAGCTAACTGCATCTTTCTTTTTGCACCTGTGTGAATGGTGTGTACTTAATGACTTCCTGTGTATTTCAGTTATCTTGGCATTGTGTAACTTTTAAAGTCTTTTTTTAGACTGTATGTATGTCAGTTGGAAATTTTTGAGTAGCAATTGTACTTTTGGTCTACAGTGTTGTTAGACAATTTTGGACTTGTATTTATGTTGTCTGTTTGTGTGCAGACTGGTTTTGTAGGTCAATGATTTAGGCCTCGTATTGCATTTTGACAATATTTTGTGCGTACATTGCTAGTATTTTACTCCAACCATGTCTTTGCCAGATTCTATTTTGAAGTTGAATAGTGCGTTAGCTAAAACCATAGTCAATTCCTTAACAGATTTTGTATGTGAAGAAGATGAAGATGATTATTATGTCAGCCATGTAAACGTGCAGAGGATAGCATTCAAGCCATACTAAATAATACATCTGCCATTTTAAAGCTTTTCAAAAAGCCTGTTGTAGACAGTGATAAATTGCAGTCACCTGATCCTATTACTTTTTCCCATGCAGTTGAGGTGGTTCATACTATTTTTGTAGAGGCTGAGCCACTAGTTTGTGAGCCAGTTGTTTTTGACGCTGCTAGTTTTTGTTGTGTAGAGGTGGCAGGAGGAGTTTTTGTTTCTCCTACAGTGAGTGTTTTAAGTGATAGCCACCATGCAGTTTCTGAGGTCCTCAGTGTTTTTAGTAGCCACTCATTTTGTTTGCCAGATGGCAAAGCCAAGGAAAAAGTAGGGAAGTCTCCCTTGTATTTAGGGGTTGTAATTTATTTTCATTTGTATGTACCTGTCTTGGCAGTAACGGTGACCATCAGTAGGCCCACAGTACGTTTTGTCTGGGGCCAGTGGCCAAATGCAATAACCTAAATTGTTTAACATTATTTGCTTTTGTATAAATAGCAGAGGCTGCCTGTTCACAAGTTGTGATGTGCCTTGCATTATGGTATAGTGGATTTTGCCATAGTGTATTTTAGGGACAAGACGTTCCCATGATTATGTATTTTACTGACTTTTGGATGATTATGATTTTTGATATTAAGGCAGATACTTTAAAGATTGGCTCATGGAGTAATTTGTGGCATACTTAGTACTTGTTTTTCACAATTTTAGTGCCTTTCCAGATGTGTACCCTAAAAATTTGTTATGATGGGAATTCAAATTCCTACTTTAGATGGAAGTGTAGTTGCTAAGTGGAATAATAGTTGTGTCAGCAATTTTGTAGTTTTGTACTACTGTTTTGTACTCACCGTTTTATGGGATATTTTTGTATTACCTTTTGGAGTGAGATTTGTAAGTCTGACCATCTTCCACCATGCATGCTGTCATTTAAGGGTCCATTTTCAGGAAATTGTTGTTTTGTGCTAAACTCCCTACTCCCTTGTTGTTGCCCTAAGTACTGTTTTGCCTGCCTTTTGAAATCCAATTGTTCATGTTAGAGTATAGATTGCCTAAAGTAAGGTTTGAATGGAATTATTATACTTCATGATTTGTTCATGCAGTTTTAAGACTACCTGTATACCAATTGTTGTGTGTTATTGTATAGTGTGTGGAGATAAGAAATTTCCCACCATGTATAAGTGTATTGAACTCTGGTTGACCTCAATGTATTACATTGTAACAACTTTGTTATTTGAGATTGGGTTCAAGAATTTGTTGTTTGGACATAATAATTTTTAAGCTGACTTATAATACGTTTTCGATAAGGATGTGTTATCCATGCATGTGTGTCAGTATGTCTTTAGAAACCTGCTTAGTAAAAATTCAGTGTTACAGTATGGATCTTGTGTATCAATATATATTATTTTCAGATGAATATGGGTCATCTGTGTAAATTGTATTTTCCTAAATAACTTCAGGTCGCACTTGTGTTTGTGTTTTAGACCACTCGGGTCGCGTGGTTTTAAAGTAGGGAATCTGTAGGGATCCCAAGTGCGCCCTCATTGTTCAACTTGTGGGAAAGTAAACTTTTGGAGTTGTCACGTGACAATCTCTCTCTTTTTCTATAGCTTCGTCTGGAGAGAGCACATTATATTTTTGGCCTCCATTTCTCTCCATTTTGTGTGGAGCATGGCTCTGGCCATGCTCCTAATACTATTTATCTGGGAGGGATAAGGTTATAGAACTCTCTGTGAGTATTATTTTGTCTTTAAATACCTTTTGATTTGAGAAATATTGTGATTTATAGGGCTGTTTCAATCAGTATATTGTAAACTTGTGTGTGTAGCCAGCCTCGTGTTGTGCTGACCTTTTGCCCTTTAGCTGTACATAAGACTGTGTGCATTTTTATGAGGTATTTTATATTCAATGTGCAGTGTTACATTGGATTTGGATTAAATCCGTACAGGAGATTATCTTTATATTTTGCATGTCATCTATAGCATTTGTTGATTGTATTTTGTATTGTCTTTTGGTGAATCCTCGTCCTTTTTAAATAGTCGAGGACCGGCCTCCTTCCCGTGTCTCTACAGAAACAAAGCAGACCTACACCTCCTCGACAAGTACATGTAGGCCTTCATGTAACAGAACTGCAAAATGGCAAGTACATCATGTGCTGTTTTCATAGTCTTGATTTCATTGTATCTTGCATTTGTAAATGTACAGTGTATTTCTAGTGATGACTGGATTGTTCCCATTAACAAATATGCATTGTATCAAATGACTACGAATGGAAAAGGTAGTATTGACGACACTGCATATGTTTCATCCATAGTTGGAAACATTTTGAAGTCTGATCATGATCCCATAAGCACAAAGTTTCTAGACAATTGTGTGATTGGCCGTGTTCAAAGTACACTTAAAAACATGTTTAGTAAACTGAAAGCAAAAGCAAGTAAAGGGGGACAACAAAAGAACCAGTTGATAGAATCTTGGAAGAAATCTGTCTACAAACTGCGCTTGGGTGGAGTGAAAAGGAAACTTGAAAATGACCTGGAGTGGGAATGTAAGAGAAGAAAACTCTGTGAAGAAAATCTTGAAAAGGAAAAAGAAAACAATGGTTTTTTGAAGAAGCGTAACCGTGAACTGGCAAGTAAATTTGTCAGAAAAGCAATCAAAACTGCACTATCAAATGCTACAGCAGTAAAGAAAACTTACTCGCAGTCGTACCGTAGAAAGCAAAAACGTGTCCTGTTAGATTCTGTAAAGGAAAAGTTTGCCATGTTGGAGGAAGAAGGGTACAGACCCTTCGAATTGGAAGTATGTGATGCGTATGGAAACTCTGTTGACTTCCTTGCCCCTTATTACAATCCAGCAGAGGGACAGAAGAAATCAGTCCCCATCAACAAGGCAGTGTTTTTAAAAGACACTCTTTGTTTGGCAGATAAACAATACAGTAGGTTGAGGCGTACATGCAAAAATCTACCTAGTTTAGGAAAGGTTAAAGATGGCAACAAGTTGCTGGATTTAAACTTTGAAATAACCAGGTTTGAAGGTATGGTAGGTGCATGGCAACCTTTGGACAAGCAAATCAAACATGTTACTGAGAAAATGATGACAAAGCACAGTACAGACCCCATACCCCAAATAATAGGTGTTAAGTTAAGTGGGGATGGTACTTTTATTGGAAAGCGTATTCACTGCGTAAACATTACTGTGAGAATAATTTACAGTAAGCATGTGAGTGAGGAACACCTACTAGCCATGGTCAGAGCACCCGAGAAGTATGAATACTTAAAGCGAATATTTGATACCATTTTGGATGCTAGGTGTGACATTATGACCATTGGAGAACACATGTTTGACTTGCAGTATTATCTTGGGGCAGATATGAAGTTTATTAATGAAGTTATGGGAATTGGAGCATGTAACAGCACCTACTCGTGTGCCTGGTGTAAGTGTCCAAGTTCAGAACGGCATGATAGCACAAAGAAATGGTCTATGGTTGATCCAGTGAAAGGGGCACGTACAATTTCTGAAATACAAAGAATGTCCAAACTGAAAAAAGGCAAAAATGCAAGCTGTTTGAGAGAGCTTATTTTTCCCTTCATTCCAGTTCATCGTGTAATCCCAGACCCCTTGCATCTTTTCCTCAGAATTTCAGATCAATTAATAATTCATTTGATTCAGATATTGAAGCATGCAGATAATATTGTAAAGAATGGAAAGAATGTTGATAAAAGCTTGTGCACAAACCTATTGGCATTTGAGAAGTTTTTACAAAAGCTGTCAATTCCATGGTCAATTTTCACAAATAAAGACACTGGTCAACTTCAATACCGTGATTTCACAGGACCGGAGCATAAGAAAATACAGCAACACATTAATCTGGATTGTCTAATTCCTAATCACCCCAAGCTTGAATCCATAAAATACTTATGGGATGAATTTGGTAAGATTATCTCTATCATGAAAGATGTGCATGTTGAGCCACATTCAGTTGAAAGTCAAGCTCGTACATGGGGTGCTAAATATGCCCTCACATTTCAGGCCAAAGACATCACTCCTTACATGCATGTGTTTATGAACCATCTACCTGAGTGCATTGAAATGTATCCTAACATTAATCACTTCAGTCAGCAAGCTATGGAAAAACTGAATGACACGGTTACGATCCTTTTCTTTCGGTCAACTAATCATCGCAATACAGAGGCCTTCATTCAAGTGATGAAAAAACAAAACAGACTATCAATGCTCAGTGACACTTACAAGGAAAACGCAGTCTTTAAGATTCATTGTGGTATAATGTGGTCAGGCAGGTCATAATAGGTGAACATGCTGTTTGCAATTTAGACCTAATAGAGATCTCTGTGGTCATCTAGTTGACTAAATAAACTGCACATATGCATGTAAGGAGTCTTGCCTTTCCCATGTTAATATCATCAATTTGAATTTGAAAGTTTTTTATTTATTTAGTTTTTTATATTTTATGTACAGTGCTGTGCAACGTGTTTTGTTTATACAGACTGAGTATAAATGATAATTGCCTCAGCAGCAATTTAGGATGAAGACAATATATGCATTTTGTATGGGTGGTTTGAAAAATAGGGACAGTAAATTTTCATTGTTCACTGTTGACAAAATTTCATTGATTGCACTATTCTGAGCTGTTAATAGGTATAGGCCATACATAAAATGAGAATAATGTGTGCCTACTGTGTTTGTAAGGTTAACTTTTGTCTGTTAACGTTGGATAGTAGTTAAAGTTTATAATAGATGTTCACAGCATTTTACGCGGTTGTATTCTAGTTGTTCACATAAAAACTATTTTTAAAGTCAGACTTTAAAAATGGTGGTGACAGAAGTGTATGGATGACATAATTGAAACTTTGTTTATTTGATAGGTAAATATGGATTGGATTTGCAATTTTGTGTTTTTCATAATCACCAAATATAGGTTTTCCCGGCCAATTTCAGCAAAAAATCGTTCAATTTCATTAACATGCATTCAATTTCATGCATTTTCTCCTAATCCCCTCGAACTAGGGTTTCTTTTTACCCAGCAAACACGTAACGTCATCACATAATTGCGTCAAGAATTTACCTTTCAGTGCAGTTTTTACGTTGTCACAACGTTATTATAAAACGTCATAACGCAACGTCATCTAGACGTTGACAAAACTCCACACTTATCCGTCCGTATGACGTTAAATAAAAACGTTCTCCCAACATTCAAATAACGTCCTAGCGACGTCGAAGGGACGTTATTTTGTTTGCTGGGTAGCTGGGTAAATTTCATTTAAGGGCATTCAAGACTACACTTTGACCATTCTTAAGTTGAAGTTTTACTACCAATTTGCAATTGATGCATTCAATTTAAGACTCACCGAAGCGAACATGATTTTTCTGCTAGTTTGCGTTTTCTTTTTCATTTATGTGCAACGAATTTCAACTTCTTTGCATTCAAATTAAAGATGAGTTTTGGCTTTATGAGTAAAATGGGAATTATAGCTCCTTTACTGGCACATAAGTTGTCCTTTGTAAGAGGAGTTTCCATGTATTTTACACCATTATTTACATCATGAGTTTTTTCTTAATTGAAATCGTTGTTCCTTTTGCGTTGTTACCCTTCCTTTAGTTTAAGTCTACACCCGATAACTTTGAAATGCAAAACTAATTATTTTGCTTTAGCCTTGATATGCTTTGTTTGCCCTGGTTATGTTGTCTCTGTTTTTCTGTTAATGTCAGGACAATTTCAAATTAGACTTTAACAAATGTTTCAAAGGAAATTAAAATCTTACAATAAGGGGTCGTTATACAATTTAAAAATAAATTAATGTTATTCTTGAATGTTTCAACCCGTCTCGCTCTATAAATCTACATTATTCACTGCTCTGGACCAACCTCGGGCAGCCATCTTTTTAGCCAACATTGCTTGGGCATTTACTTGGAGATAATGCCAAATAAGTTTCATTTAAAGTATCTGCCTTTGAAAGACAGCTATACGATCAAGAAAGCATACATAACGTAGAATTTGATTTTGAATGCAAACTTTTGGAAAATGTTTGCTCATAAATGAAATTAAATGATTGACCAGGTCTTGCTTATGGCTTTTGCGAAATTGAATGCTGATTCAACGGAGCATTCGTTTTCAAACTAAATTGAATGAGCCGGGAGTTAAAATGAATGGATTTCTGATGAAATTGGCCGGGAAAACCTATATTAAAGATACTGTGTTCTTGCCAAGCAACTGAAAAATCGATACACATGAAGCGTTAGGCCAATTAAACACAAATGTTTTGGCACACAAGAAATTGGAGAAAAAATCGCTATACGATCTGCACTTTTTGAAGGTTTCGGCATGTGCTATAAATAAAGCCACTTTGTGTCTGGATTTTTTTTTTCTGGACAGAAAAAGTCAAATCAAAAACACATTGAAAAAAAACTACATGTATGTGCTAAAATCCACAATTTAGAAGCTAAGCACGCTGTAATCTGAGACAATTGTTGTTTATTTGGCCTAATCTTCTGTATATGGATGTATTTAGTACTCTGAAGGGTTAGTGTAATTCACTGTACACATGAGGTTAATGTTCTGAAATAATTTGTACTTTATTGTTTGCTATGAAGTGTAACTACAACACAGGTTCATGTGCTGTACATATTTATTATTGATGTATTTTGCAATTTGTATTATGAAGTGTTACTTCACATCTCAGGTTCATGTTCTATTAACAGTTATAGTATGTTGTACAAAGAATTAATTTATAAACTGCACATCACCAGCCAGTGTCAAAATTGCCATTATGTTAATATTTTAAAGTTTTAAATAAGAAAAAACAGCTCAAGTGTTAACTACCTGTACAATTAAATTTTGGGGGGTGGTTTAAAGTGTGTGATAACTAAAACACTGGTGCTAATATTGTCAGCTGATTGTTGGTTTTTGTTGCAAAATAAAATATTTGAAACAGAATGACATGTTTTATTGTGTGCTTTTGATCTCCCAACTTGTGTCATTTAATATACCAAACTGAAAATAATCAGCTATATTATTATAAAAATAAGATACTTGACACCAAACTTAACTTTTCTAATAACAAGCTGGGCAGTGCAGTGCACTTTGCACTGCACTACTACCGCATTGCTCAGTGACCCACCCCCGTGAGACATAATGGTACAGCCCTCACTCTCCACAGGCAGTTCACTGAGAGCAAAACTTACGCGCGCACCCAGCCTTGCACTGGGTGTACGCACGAGCGATTTTACCACACAACAAATTGATATGGACATGTGCATCTTGGAAAAGTACAGTGGGGCTCTCACAAATGTCCATTAAATGTCGGTGACAGAGCTCACCTTAAAAAAAAAGATTTAAAACTGGTTCTCATGAAATTCTAGGCCTGTGTTGGACAAATCTCATGTGGCAAGGTACTGTAAATTCCTTCAAATTTCAGAGGCTGAGAATGTATGTGCTTTCCAAGCAACGCAAACATGAATATATGCAATAATATTTTCATGTATTACTTTTTTTAAACAAATTTACCTTTTACTGGAGAGGGCATCATTTTGCAGATCTCAGACATCTACTTGTTGACGGGTAGATCTCTTTGGAGGTGGCAAGTCTCAACTGTTCGCAAACAAACAAAAACAATAAAGTTTCATTTTTTGTGATGGAGGTGACATATTATCACAAGATAGGTTTTCCCTCCACTAGTCTTCCATTTATGTAACTTACACTTATTATTTCAAGCTGGAAGTGATGCAACGTTATAGATTTTCAGCTAAACAATGCTTTTGTCAGGAAAAATTTCTATAGGATGTTATCTGACATGTGGGCTTCTCACACATGTCCATTAAATTTTGGTGACAGAGCTCACTTAAACAAAAAGGTTGATTAACACTTGACTTCATGTTTTTCAAATGGAAGTGCCCTTGCCCTCTCAAAGATGAAATTCTAGGCCTGTGTTGGACAAATCTCATGTGGCAAGGTTTTGTGATTTTTTCAAATTTCAGAGGCTGAGAATGAATGTGCTTTCCAAACAACGGGAACATGAATATACAATAATTTTGTCATGTTTTAATGTTTAAAAATAATTTACACCTCAGAATAGGCTACCTAGATAGATGGTGCTTGATATATGCTTGATATTATTTATTATTACCTTTTACTGGAGAGGGCATCATTTTGCAGAGCTCAGACATCTACTTGTTGACGGGTAGATCTCTTTAGAGATGGCAAGTCTCAGCTGTACACAAAGAACAAAAACAATAAAATTACATTTTTTGTAAAGGAGGTGATACATTAACACAAGATGATAACTTTTCCTTCCACTATTCTTTCATTTATGTACACTCTTAAAACTCCCGGGTCAAAATTTTGACCATTCCTCCAGGTCAAATTTTTTGGACCCTTTTCCGGGTCAAAATTTGGGTTCATGACGTCATGCTATGTTCTGATTGGATAAAAAAAGACACGTGATGGAGCAACTCCTGCTTCGAACTGTGCCATTTTGTTTGCAAGTGCCTTCGTCGTCGGCGCTCAAAGTCAGAGTATCATCACAGAAGTCAAAGATTCATTGAAGACTAGTGGGGGCTGCCTATAGATGAAGGTAAGTTAAAGCTACAAAGTACAATTTCATTAGGTTTATTTTTCATAAAATCAGAGTGTGTGTGTGTTTGTGGTGCCATTTCACGAGTTACATTTTGTCACCGATGGGATGAGGCCCGCAAAGCAAACCCCGGTCCCACCATGTACAGTAGGCCAAGGCACTGTGCTTCCAACAACCAGTACACATGTCACCAGTTGTCTAGTCCAGGGGCTGGTTGTCAAAATGTACAACATGTACAGTAACTATTTCTAAAGTAATACATGTACTACAATGGCTACCTTGTGATGGCTGTCTTGCATTGCCTGAGTTAGGATCGCTTTGTACATCCAGCATGCACCCATTTTTAACTTGTTGTTTTGTAAATTATCTTGCTCGCCAATCGATAGGAATCCGAATGAGTGTGGTACTTGGATTCAACTACACTAACATTATGTTGGTTCTGTTGTCTATATGTTTAAAGACTGTAAACTGTACACAATTTGGGGTTGAAAAAACAAATAGTAGGGGCCTAATTCATTAATTGAAAAGAATATGGAATACAAAAATAAATCGGAAGTTGTGCACTGTGTATATTCAGAGCACAATCAATGTTCTGCCAAAAGGTTCTGCCGAGAAGTGTTGTTGATACAATGCTGGATTTAGAACATAACAAAATCAACTGAATTTTATTCACTTAGACTCAAGCAAGGAAATTCTTGTGTTTGCCGTATACAAGTTCTTTTTAAAATTGAACTTGTTTTCACTGTTTTAGAAAGAGGCATGGACCGGGTGAGAGTTTTTCTTCTTCTGGATGTGCATCAAGTCTCTGCTCTGGAAGTAGCTTTACCCACATGGATGTGTGGCACCATGGATGAAGATTTTCAGGAGCTTGAAACTGTTTGAGGTGGCCAAGAACACAACTAAAGACGATGAGGTATGTTGAATGCATGTGTTAGTGGCATAAACAAATTTAAACAAACATTTTGTTATGTGCTCCTATCCCCCCCATACATTTTAAATACAAGCACAATTAATGTAAAACAATGTTTTTTGAAACTTCCATGTTTAGCATTTTTATTAATTTTGCTAAGAAAAAGGTTGAATTACTAGTGGTCAAGTTAACACTTAAGATTGAAATTGGTTTTAAAGAGTCACTTGGGTTTGACTAGAGGTGGGGCCATTGATCGTGTCATCGGAATGTGTGTGCTAGGGGCCTTCATTGTCTTGCATGCAAAGGTCAGTTTATTGATTCCTTTGTCTCTCAAGAGAGTCGAGGGTGTAAAATTAGTTGGTGTAAAGCACACGTATTTCGTTCCAAATACTGCTTAACCAAAAGATTACTTTTGACAGGTATAATTTATTTAATTTTTTCCCATTTCTTCTTCTATCAATCCAGATTGGTGCGAGTAGTCCATCTTGTCTTGAGAATGTAAAAGCTGAACAGGCATTTTTATTAGCTGCTGGGTAATAAGCCAAGAACATGTATTTTTAATCCATGAAAAACAAGCAGTCACTCTTGACTCTTTACTCAAATAAGTTGATTTATATGTGTTTTAATCTTGTTTAATCTTGGGAATTTCAATCAGAAGGTGGCATAGCAGCTTGGGGAAGGGAAGAGTAAAACTGAACAGTCAGGGTATGGGTAAATCATTAACTGCTTCTGAACAATAAGCAAATAAGTGTTTATAATTCAAGCTAAAACAAAACAAAGGTTGTACTAATTATAGCCAACTACTGCACAGCTTTGGATTTAAATAAACAAACTAGCTGTACATAAAGCTATGTTATCAGGTATCCTTAGAAACTATAACAATTTCTGAATTAATGTTGTTCTTTTGTATAAAACATAAAAGTCTGTGGGGTCCTTTTTGGGGGAGGGGAGAGGGGTTCCGATGTGATTATACTTCATGTTTTGTTTTTTTAAACTTTTGTTATCGAACTGTGTTTTAAAATGAAAATGTAATTAATGTGATACATTAACACAAGATGATAACTTTTCCATCCACTATTCTTTCATTTATGTAACTTACACTTGTTATTTCAAGCTGGAAGTGATGCCACATTATAAAGTTTTAGTTAAACAATGCTTTTGTCAGGCAAATTTCTAAAGGATGTTATCTGACATGTGCATCTTGGAAAAATACAGTGGGCCTCTCACACATGTCCATTAAATTTCGGTGACAGAGCTCACCTTTAAAAAAAAAGATTTAATACTGGTTCTCATGTATTTCAAATGGAAGTGCACTTGCCCTCTCAAAGATGAAATTCTAGGCCTGCGTTGGACTAATCTCATGTGGCAAGGTAATGTAAATTCTTTCAAATTTCAGAGGCTGAGAATGTATGTGCTTTCCAAACAACGCAAACTAGAATACACAATGATATTTTCATGTTTTAATGATTAAAAGGAATTTACCTTTTACTGGAGAGGGCATCATTTCGCAGATCTCAGACATCTATTTTTTGACGGGTAGATCTCTTTGGAGATGGCAAGTCTCAGCTGTACGCAAACAAACAAAAACAATAAAGTTTCTTTTTTTGTGATGGAGGTGACATGTTATCACAAGATAAGTTTTCCCTCCACTAGTGTCCATTTATGTAACTTACACTTATTATTTCAATCTGGAAGTGATGCAATGTTATAGAGTTTTAGTTAAACAATGCTTTTTTCAGGAAAAATTTCTATAGGATGTTATCTGACATGTGCATCTTGGAAAAATACAGTGGGCCTCTCACAAATGTCCATTAAATTTTGGTGACAGAGCTCACTTAAACAAAAAGGTTGATTAACACTTGACTCCGTGTTTTTCAAATGGAAGTGCCCTTGCCCTCTCAAAGATGAAATTCTAGGCCTGTGTTGGACAAATCTCATGTGGCAAGGTTTTGTGATTTTTTCAAATTTCAGAGGCTGAGAATGTATGTGCTTTCAAAACAACGGGAACATGAATATACAATATTTTTGTCATGTTTTAATGTTTAAAAAGAATTTACACCTTGGAATAGGCTACCTAGATAGATGGCGCTTCCCTCCACTATTCTTTCAATTATGTAACTTCCACTTGTTATTTGATAGGTAAATATGGATTGGATTTGCAATTTTGTGTTTTTCATAATCACCAAATATAGGTTTTCCCGGCCAATTTCAGCAAAAAATCGTTCAATTTCATTAACATGCATTCAATTTCATGCATTTTCTCCTAATCCCCTCGAACTAGGGTTTCTTTTTACCCAGCAAACACGTAACGTCATCACATAATTGCGTCAAGAAATTACCTTTTCAGTGCAGTTTTTACGTTGTCACAACGTTATTATAAAACGTCATAACGCAACGTCATCTAGACGTTGACAAAACTCCACACTTATCCGTCCGTATGACGTTAAATAAAAACGTTCTCCCAACATTCAAATAACGTCCTAGCGACGTCGAAGGGACGTTATTTTGTTTGCTGGGTAGCTGTTAATGCATTCAATTTCATTTAAGGGCATTCAAGACTACACTTTGACCATTCTTAAGTTGAAGTTTTACTACCAATTTGCAATTGATGCATTCAATTTAAGACTCACCGAAGCGAACATGATTTTTCTGCTAGTTTGCGTTTTCTTTTTCATTTATGTGCAACGAATTTCAACTTCTTTGCATTCAAATTAAAGATGAGTTTTGGCTTTATGAGTAAAATGGGAATTATAGCTCCTTTACTGGCACATAAGTTGTCCTTTGTAAGAGGAGTTTCCATGTATTTTACACCATTATTTACATCATGAGTTTTTTCTTAATTGAAATCGTTGTTCCTTTTGCGTTGTTACCCTTCCTTTAGTTTAAGTCTACACCCGATAACTTTGAAATGCAAAACTAATTATTTTGCTTTAGCCTTGATATGCTTTGTTTGCCCTGGTTATGTTGTCTCTGTTTTTCTGTTAATGTCAGGACAATTTCAAATTAGACTTTAACAAATGTTTCAAAGGAAATTAAAATCTTACAATAAGGGGTCGTTATACAATTTAAAAATAAATTAATGTTATTCTTGAATGTTTCAACCCGTCTCGCTCTATAAATCTACATTATTCACTGCTCTGGACCAACCTCGGGCAGCCATCTTTTTAGCCAACATTGCTTGGGCATTTACTTGGAGATAATGCCAAATAAGTTTCATTTAAAGTATCTGCCTTTGAAAGACAGCTATACGATCAAGAAAGCATACATAACGTAGAATTTGATTTTGAATGCAAACTGTTGGAAAATGTTTGCTCATAAATGAAATTAAATGATTGACCAGGTCTTGCTTATGGCTTTTGCGAAATTGAATGATTCTTACGGCCTAGTGAAATTGAATGATCTGATTTGACTAGTGAATGCTAAACTAGTGAAATTGAATTACTCTTTTTGACTGTTGAATGCTGATTCAACGGAGCATTCGTTTTCAAACTAAATTGAATGAGCCGGGAGTTAAAATGAATGGATTTCTGATGAAATTGGCCGGGAAAACCTATATTAAAGATACTGTGTTCTTGCCAAGCAACTGAAAAATCGATACACATGAAGCGTAAGGCCAATTAAACACAAATGTTTTGGCACACAAGAAATTGGAAAAAAATCGCTATACGATCTGCACTTTTTGAAGGTTTCGGCATGTGCTATAAATAAAGCCACTTTGTGTCTGGATTTTTTTTTTCTGGACAGAAAAAGTCAAATCAAAAACACATTGAAAAAAACCTACATGTATGTGCTAAAATTCACAATTTAGAAGCTAAGCACGCTGTAATCTGAGACAATTGTTGTTTATTTGGCCTAATCTTCTGTATATGGATGTATTTAGTACTTTGAAGGGTTAGTGTAATTCACTGTACACATGAGGTTAATGTTCTGAAATAATTTGTACTTTATTGTTTGCTATGAAGTGTAACTACAACACAGGTTCATGTGCTGTACATATTTATTATTGACGTATTTTGCAATTTGTATTATGAAGTGTTACTTCACATCTCAGGTTCATGTTCTATTAACAGTTATAGTATGTTGTACAAAGAATTAATTTATAAACTGCACATCACCAGCCAGTGTCAAAATTTCCATTATGTTAATATTTTAAAGTTTTTAATAAGAAAAAACAGCTCAAGTGTTAACTACCTGTACAATTAAATTTTGGGGGGTGGTTTAAAGTGTGTGATAACTAAAACACTGGTGCTAATTTGTCAGCTGATTGTTGGTTTTTGTTGCAAAATAAAATATTTGAAACAGAATGACATGTTTTATTGTGTGCTTTTGATCTCCCAACTTGTGCTAAATATGCCCTCACATTTCAGGCCAAAGACATCACTCCTTACATGCATGTGTTTATGAACCATCTACCTGAGTGCATTGAAATGTATCCTAACATTAATCACTTCAGTCAGCAAGCTACGGAAAAACTGAATGACACGGTTACGATCCTTTTCTTTCGGTCAACTAATCATCGCAATACAGAGGCCTTCATTCAAGTGATGAAAAAACAAAACAGACTATCAATGCTCAGTGACACTTACAAGGAAAACGCAGTCTTTAAGATTCATTGTGGTATAATGTGGTCAGGCAGGTCATAATAGGTGAACACGCTGTTTGCAATTTAGACCTAATAGAGATCTCTGTGGTCATCTAGTTGACTAAATAAACTGCACATATGCATGTAAGGAGTCTTGCCTTTCCCATGTTAATATCATCAATTTGAATTTGAAAGTTTTTTATTTATTTAGTTTTTTATATTTTATGTACAGTGCTGTGCAACGTGTTTTGTTTATACAGACTGAGTATAAATGATAATTTACTCAGCAGCAATTTAGGATGAAGACAATATATGCATTTTGTAAGGCTGGTTTGAAAAATAGGGACAGTAAATTTTCATTGTTCACTGTTGACAAAATTTCATTGACTGCACTATTCTGAGCTGTTAATAGGTATAGGCCATACATAAAATGAGAATAATGTGTGCCTACTGTGTTTGTAAGGTTAACTTTTGTCTGTTAACGTTGGATAGTAGTTAAAGTTTATAATAGATGTTCACAGCATTTTACGCGGTTGTATTCTAGTTGTTCACGTAAAAACTATTTTTAAAGTCAGACTTTAAAAATGGTGGTGACAGAAGTGTATGGATGACATAATTGAAACTTTGTTTATTTGATAGGTAAATATGGATTGGATTTGCAATTTTGTGTTTTTCATAATCACCAAATATAGGTTTTCCCGGCCAATTTCAGCAAAAAATCGTTCAATTTCATTAACATGCATTCAATTTCATGCATTTTCTCCTAATCCCCTCGAACTAGGGTTTCTTTTTACCCAGCAAACACGTAACGTCATCACATAATTGCGTCAAGAAATTACCTTTTCAGTGCAGTTTTTACGTTGTCACAACGTTATTATAAAACGTCATAACGCAACGTCATCTAGACGTTGACAAAACTCCACACTTATCCGTCCGTATGACGTTAAATAAAAACGTTCTCCCAACATTCAAATAACGTCCTAGCGACGTCGAAGGGACGTTATTTTGTTTGCTGGGTAGCTGTTAATGCATTCAATTTCATTTAAGGGCATTCAAGACTACACTTTGACCATTCTTAAGTTGAAGTTTTACTACCAATTTGCAATTGATGCATTCAATTTAAGACTCACCGAAGCGAACATGATTTTTCTGCTAGTTTGCGTTTTCTTTTTCATTTATGTGCAACGAATTTCAACTTCTTTGCATTCAAATTAAAGATGAGTTTTGGCTTTAAGAGTAAAATGGGAATTATAGCTCCTTTACTGGCACATAAGTTGTCCTTTGTAAGAGGAGTTTCCATGTATTTTACACCATTATTTACATCATGAGTTTTTTCTTAATTGAAATCGTTGTTCCTTTTGCGTTGTTACCCTTCCTTTAGTTTAAGTCTACACCCGATAACTTTGAAATGCAAAACTAATTATTTTGCTTTAGCCTTGATATGCTTTGTTTGCCCTGGTTATGTTGTCTCTGTTTTTCTGTTAATGTCAGGACAATTTCAAATTAGACTTTAACAAATGTTTCAAAGGAAATTAAAATCTTACAATAAGGGGTCGTTATACAATTTAAAAATAAATTAATGTTATTCTTGAATGTTTCAACCCGTCTCGCTCTATAAATCTACATTATTCACTGCTCTGGACCAACCTCGGGCAGCCATCTTTTTAGCCAACATTGCTTGGGCATTTACTTGGAGATAATGCCAAATAAGTTTCATTTAAAGTATCTGCCTTTGAAAGACAGCTATACGATCAAGAAAGCATACATAACGTAGAATTTGATTTTGAATGCAAACTGTTGGAAAATGTTTGCTCATAAATGAAATTAAATGATTGACCAGGTCTTGCTTATGGCTTTTGCGAAATTGAATGATTCTTACAGCCTAGTGAAATTGAATGATCTGATTTGACTAGTGAATGCTAAACTAGTGAAATTGAATTACTCTTTTTGACTATTGAATGCTGATTCAACGGAGCATTCGTTTTCAAACTAAATTGAATGAGCCGGGAGTTAAAATGAATGGATTTCTGATGAAATTGGCCGGGAAAACCTATATTAAAGATACTGTGTTCTTGCCAAGCAACTGAAAAATTGATACACATGAAGCGTAAGGCCAATAAAACACAAATGTTTTGGCACACAAGAAATTGGAAAAAAATCGCTATACGATCTGCACTTTTTGAAGGTTTCGGCATGTGCTATAAATAAAGCCACTTTGTGTCTGGATTTTTTTTTTCTGGACAGAAAAAGTCAAATCAAAAACACATTGAAAAAAACCTACATGTATGTGCTAAAATTCACAATTTAGAAGCTAAGCACGCTGTAATCTGAGACAATTGTTGTTTATTTGGCCTAATCTTCTGTATATGGATGTATTTAGTACTTTGAAGGGTTAGTGTAATTCACTGTACACATGAGGTTAATGTTCTGAAAGAATTTGTACTTTATTGTTTGCTATGAAGTGTAACTACAACACAGGTTCATGTGCTGTACATATTTATTATTGACGTATTTTGCAATTTGTATTATGAAGTGTTACTTCACATCTCAGGTTCATGTTCTATTAACAGTTATAGTATGTTGTACAAAGAATTAATTTATAAACTGCACATCACCAGCCAGTGTCAAAATTGCCATTATGTTAATATTTTAAAGTTTTTAATAAGAAAAAACAGCTCAAGTGTTAACTACCTGTACAATTAAATTTTGGGGGTGGTTTAAAGTGTGTGATAACTAAAACACTGGTGCTAATATTGTCAGCTGATTGTTGGTTTTTGTTGCAAAATAAAATATTTGAAACAGAATGACATGTTTTATTGTGTGCTTTTGATCTCCCAACTTGTGTCATTTAATATACCAAACTGAAAATAATCAGCTATATTATTATTAAAATAAGATACTTGACACCAAACTTAACTTTTCTAATAACAAGCTGGGCAGTGCAGTGCACTTTGCACTGCACTACTACCGCATTGCTCAGTGACCCACCCCCGTGAGACATAATGGTACAGCCCTCACTCTCCACAGGCAGTTCACTGAGAGCAAAACTTACGCGCGCACCCAGCCTTGCACTGGGTGTACGCACGAGCGATTTTACCACAAAACAAATTGATATGGACATGTGCATCTTGGAAAAGTACAGTGGGGCTCTCACACATGTCCATTAAATGTCGGTGACAGAGCTCACCTTAAAAAAAAGATTTAATACTGGTTCTCATGAAATTCTAGGCCTGTGTTGGACAAATCTCATGTGGCAAGGTACTGTAAATTCCTTCAAATTTCAGAGGCTGAGAATGTATGTGCTTTCCAAGCAACGCAAACATGAATATATGCAATAATATTTTCATGTATTACTTTTTTTAAACAAATTTACCTTTTACTGGAGAGGGCATCATTCTGCAGATCTCAAACATCTACTTGTTGACAGGTAGATCTCTCAGCTGTACACAAAAAATATAAAAATAAAGTGCAATTTTTTGTGATGGAAGTGCCCTTGCCCTCTCAATGATGTAATTCCAGGCCTGTGTTGGACAAATCTCATGTGGCAGAATTTACACCTTGGAATAGGCTACCTAGATAGATGGCGCTTCCCTCCACTATTCTTTCAATTATGTAACTTCCACTTGTTATTTCAAGCTGGAAGAGATGCCACATTATAGAGTTTTAGTTAAACAATGCTTTTGTCAGGCAAATTGCTATAGGATTTTATCAGACATGTGCATCTTGGAAAACTAAAGTGGACCTCTCACACATGTCCATTAAATTTTGGTGACAGAGCTCACCTTTTAATAAAAAAAGTTTATTAACACTTGATTTAATTTTTTACAAATGAAAATGCCCTTGACCTCTCAAAGATGTAATTCCAGGCCTGTGTTAGACAAATCTCATTTGGCAAGGTACTGTGGAATACTTCAAATTTCTGAGGCTGTGAATGTATGAGCTTTCCAAACAACGTGAACATGAATACACAATAAAATTTTCATGTTTTAATGTTTAAAAGGAATTTACCTTTTACTGGAGAGGGCATCATTCTGCAGATCTCAAACATCTACTTGTTGACAGGTAGATCTCTCAGCTGTACACAAAAAATATAAAAATAAAGTGCAATTTTTTGTGATGGAAGTGCCCTTGCCCTCTCAATGATGTGATTCCAGGCCTGTGTTGGACAAATCTCATGTGGCAAGGTACTGTGGAATACTTCAAATTTCAGAGGCTGAGAATGTATGAGCTTTCCAAACAACGCGAACACGAATATATACAATAGTATCTTCATGTTTTAATGTTTAAAAGGAATTTACCTTTTACTGGAGAGGGCATCATTTTGCAGATCTCAGACATCTACTTGTTGACGGGTAGATCTCTTTGGAGATGGCAAGTCTCAGCTGTACACACACACACAAAAATAAAATAAATAAAGTGACACTTTTTGTGATGGAGGTGATACTCTATCACAAGATGATGACTTTTCTTCCCTCCACTATTCTTCCATTTTTGTAACTTACACTTGTTTTTTCAAGCTGGAAGTGATGCAACATTATAGAGTTTTAGTTAAACAATGCTTTTGTCAGGCAAATCGCTATAGGATGTTTTCTTAATGTGCACCTTGAAAAAATACAGTGGGCCTCTCACACATGTCCATTAATTTTTGGTGACAGAGCTCACTTAAAAATAAAAAGTTGATTAACACTCGACTTCATGTTTTTCAAATGTAAGTGCCCTTTGCAAAATGAAAATGCCCTTGCACTCTCAAAGATTAAATTCCAAGCCTGTGTTGGACAAATCTCATGCGGCAAAGGTACTATGGAATCCTTCAAATTTCAGAGGCTGAGAATATATGTGCTTTCCAAGCAACGCAAACATGATTATATGCAATAATATTTTCATGAATTACTTTTTTTAAACAAATTTACCTTTTACTAGAGAGGGCATCATTTTGCAGATCTCAGACATCTACTTGTTGACGGGTAGATCTCTTTGGAGATGGCAAGTCTCAGCTGTACACACACACAAAAAAATAAATAAATAAAGTGACATTTTTTGCGATGGAGGTGATACATTATATCAACATGATAACTTTTCTTCCATTTATATAACTTCCACTTGTTATTTCAAGCTGGAAGTGATGCCATATTATAAAGTTTTAGTTAAACAATGCTTTTGTCAGGCAAATTATTAAAGGATGTTATCTGACATGTGCATCTTGGAAAATTACAGTGGGGCTCTCACACATGTCCATTAAATGTCGGTGACAGAGCTCACCTTTGAAAAAAAGATTTAATACTGGTTCTCATGTTTTTCAAATGAAAATGCCCTTGCCCTCTCAAAGATGAAATTCTAGGCCTGTGTTGGACAAATCTCATGTGGCAAGGTACTGTAAATTCCTTCAAATTTTCAGAGGCTGAGAATGTATGTGCTTTCCAAACAACGCAAACTAGAATACACATTGATATTTTCATGTTTTAATGTTTAAAAGGAATTTACCTTTTACTGGAGAGGGCATCATTATGCAGATCTCAGACATCTACTTGTTGACAGGTAGATCTCTTTGGAGATGGCAAGTCTCAGCTGTACGCAAACAAACAAAAACAATATAGTTTCATTTTTTGTATTGGAGGTGACATATTATCACAAGATAAGTTTTCCCTCCACTAGTGTCCATTTATGTAACTTACACTTATTATTTCAATCTGGAAGTGATGCAACGTTATAGAGTTTTAGTTAAACAATGCTTTTGTCAGGAAAAATTTCTATAGGATGTTATCTGACATGTGCATCTTGGAAAAATACAGTAGGCCTCTCACACATGTCAATTTAATTTTGGTGACAGAGCTCACTTAAACAAAAAGGTTGATTAACACTTGACTCCATGTTTTTCAAATCGAAGTGCCCTTGTGTCGTATCCCGTAACATTACATAATAAGGCTATTCATTATAAATAGTTTTCCAAGTGACCAGATATTCACTGGACTGTAAAAAGTGTATATAAAGGAACGTGGTAGTAATAAAGTGGTGGAAGTCTATCCAGAGCTCTGCGAAGTTTTTCTGTGTATGTCTACTGAATACAACAATTGGCGACGAAGAAAGTCGAACTTCTAGCGACATGGCCTCAGGAGGGTTTCAAAGCCTACTTCAACCCCCTCCATTCCTACAAGAACCGGGTGATCCTCCAGTTCCGTGGAAACATTGGGTTTCCCTTTTCAAAACCTACTCGATAGCGGTTGGAGGAGATGAAGAGTTCAGCCAAACACGCCAGAGAGCATTACTGCTACATTGCCAAGGCGTAGAAGGCCAACGAATTTTCTACACTTTGCCGGACTGTGATGAAACTCCATCCAAAGGAACAACCCTTTTCGAGTTGACACTCCAGACGTTACAGAAACAATTTCAGCCGTCAATTAACTTCGTCGCTGAAAGGTACAGATTCCGGCAACGGTCGCAGCAGATTGGTGAGACAATTGACAGTTACTTAGCGGCCCTACGAGAACTTGCAAAAACATGCGAGTTTGAACAGTTTACTGATCAAATGTTATGTGATCAACTTGTTGAAAAGACAAACAGTAACAAATTTCGAGAAAGATTACTGATGGAAAAAGATTTAACACTTTCCAAAGCCAGAGAAGTCGCTCACCGAGTTGAAAATGCTGTACGCGAATCAAGGGCGTTGTCAAAGGGGACTGATAGCAACTCTACCGTACCAGTCAACCGAGTCAAGCAGACAAAGAAGTTTACGCCACACCCGAATACCAGTCCGAATTTTTCTGCAGCGCATCAGAGCACAGCGCAACGAAACTGTTACAGATGTGGTTCTGCGCAACACCTAGCCAGTGACCCGTCCTGCCCCGCCAAAGATAAACCATGCAACAAGTGCAACAGAGTTGGGCATTTCAGCAGCGTCTGTCGCGCAACTACGAAGGCCACTACGAAGCCGCAGGCAGATAGGCAGAAACGGGGACGGACCAGCAAGCAGGTTCACCAAGTGATGGATGAGGACGACAAACTGTAAGTGCTTAATACAGATACAATAGTTAGTAGTTCAGAGCCAGTAAGCTGTAAAGTCGAAATGAATGGTGTACTACTGCCTCTATTGGTAGATACAGGCTCTGCTGTAACCATACTTACGAAAGAGACATTTGAGAAACATTTCTTACTTGATGCACTATCAACCCCGAACGAACATCAAACCTTTTCTTCGTTTACGAAGCATACAATTAAGATTACTGGATGTTTCAAATGTACAGTAAAGTTTGGGAAGTACTTGATTGTAACTAATGTATACGTAGTTGACCTTGGTACTGATATAATGGGTAGAGATTTGATACAAGCTCTTAACATAAACATTGATAGTGGTACATTATCTTGTAATAAGCTAGACACGGATAAAGTTGAGCAAAAAAAGGTGAAATCGCAAATTGTACATGAGTTTGAGCAATTGTTCACTAATTTTGAGGAGATGCCGAGTGTGAAAGGTTTTATCCATAAAGTGAAAGTTGACAGTAAAGTTCACCCGGTCAGTCAAAAGTTACGAAGATTGCCTTTTGAGGCAAGAGA